>JANTPZ010013783.1:0-10706 GCA_025593235.1 Vachellia pachyceras
CCAAGAATTCCACTGGAAGCAAGATGATCAGAACGCACATGTGTATCTGGCCCTGCTTGTAACTCTCTCATCTCTAGCTCTTCATCATCAATTAAAAATGACATTCGATCAAGCTCCTCCTCAGATATAAATCTACCCAAAACAAGCTCACATTTCTCCTTCTGTGGTTGATTCTGACTCACATCCTGGTTATATTTCACCTGACAGATAAGAGCAAGTTGTAAATTTACTGAACAATCTACAATTAAACATTATAAAGAAAATTAATTTCAATTTACCACTCTTCTTTGCATGAAAGCCTTCCTCTTTTCATGCATTTTATTTCTCGCATTCTGTAGTTTAATTTTTTGTCTTCCCTGTTCAGACAAAACATCCATCAATATATATAACTGAAGAAACTCTTAAAAGAATTCCTTGATTTATTTGTGAAGCATACAACTCATATACAGACAAATAGGAACCAATAGAATCTAAACTACCTCCTAAAAAATAGCTAACAAATTCTCTAATAAATCATAAAATCAAAGATTATAATCCCATAAAATCAGAGATTACAATCCCATAAAATTCTAACTACCAACAATAACCATTATTAACGGCAATTCACAAGACTGCGAAAATGCAGGACCAAAAACAAAGCAAAAAATTTATGGGTTGAATGATTTACAGCATTGGTTATTGTTTTTCGTGGCTTATCACCAAGACCAAAGCCAATAGGAACATCTCCAGCGTCTGGATTAGTAGCCCTCCATACTGTCATTAAACCTTTTCCAATACCATGTTTTGTAAATGGTGCTTTCTAATTTGATTCAGGGTAACTTCCAATTCCATTCATGGAAACCTGAGAAAAATAATTCAAAAGTGTGAGGTGGGGGGCCGATGGCCTTATATTGATTTGAGGTGCAAAAAAACAGAGAAAGCTTTCTAAAGAAAGTCAAAAACTAACCTTTCTCCTTTTAAGTAGTCCTCGATCCTCTTGACTAGCAGAAATGGAATTGTTGAGACCTAAGCAATCAAAGATAACATCAATAAAACAAATTTTGCCATAAGAATTGCAACGCGCGAGCAGCCAAGGGAATTAAGGGTGAAATGAACATAGAAGATAGGATATGGGATGAATATAACTCAAGTTGAGTTCACTAAGTAGGAAGTGAAGAAAAAGAAAAGAAAAGGAAGTCCCCTTTTCAATAATCGCATTTTTTAATCAACCATAAGAATCCGTTTGTCACACCAAATGAGGTCCAATGGTATGAGCTAATAAATCATAAGATCACCAGTTGTTTGGTACACAGTATTGTGTAAATTTATATGCATCATAATATTTTTACATATCAAAACCATGTATAATTCTACCAGAACTTGGGGAGTGGGACTAGGCTTGATAAGATTTTAATACGTTAAGATATGACAAATTTCTATTATTCTTTCCAGCCCTCAAGCATTTTGATACAATCTCACAGCCTTCATCTTGCAGCACCTCTACTACCCTCCATCTAGATATTAATATACTCCCTTGAATCCTAAATTTAAGAATCAACAGGAGGGTTTGTTTTCATCCTAAATTTTAGAACCCCAATCCACTCTGTCTCTCAAATTTATAATTTTTTTTTCTAAACTCTCCCTATTGATTACAGATTAAGGAGGCCATACATCAAAAGAGTGGCTCCCAATGCAAAAGATTAAAAGGGATGGTGAAAGAGAATCAGCTTGTGATTTAAAAAGGTATGATTTTTGTATCTTTCTAGCAAAAACAAAACCCCAGATTATTTTCCACATGAATCAAAAGTTCTCACCCAAAGAAGAACATGTTGGTACCAACACTCCATTTTCCTTCTCTCTCCTCCTCTGCGCAACAAACCAATCTTGAACTTGCTTGTATGTCAACCCCAAAGAACCTGCAAAGTATTCTATTGCTCTCTGCGATGGATACTTCTCCTCTGCATGTAAATTGAATCCCAAGGAAAAATACGGGTAAACAGGATTAATGAAAATAAAACAAAAATAAAGCATGTTTAAGCATAATACGTGTTTTTTTTTTTGCCAAGTTTAAGCATAATACTGATATAGAGGAACAAGAGCACACAAATTTGTTCATATAAGATTTATAATAATACCTTTATAAAAATTTTGAAGTGCCTGAAGCTGAGAAGCCGTTTTTCTTGGAACTCCCATTGGCTTCTTACAATATTCTGCAACTTATCTGCAAAAACAAATCATATAGGAGCATTATACAAAAGGTGATTTTTAATAGCATTACCCTTCGATCCAGAAAAAAAAAAGGAGAGAAAAAAAGGTTCTAAGCTATAAAAACATTTACAATTTGAGTCAACAATTATCAATGAGATCAAGCTATAAAATTTTACAAAAATATCCTGCACATATGCTTCTGAACACGTAACAAAGAAATTGAAGAACATAATGCATATAATGGTTACCCACATGTTGACCAAAATTCAATGCAGAATCAACAAACAACAGGAAATTGTTTACTCAAAGAGGGAATATAAATAAATTCTTCTCAATGTCATCTGATGTAAGAAATGCCTCACTCTTTTAAGTCCAAAGAACCTGCAGCTTGGTAGCACTGCCTAGATCCTAAAGCAAAGGGTACGCAACAAATATTTGATGGAAGTTTAAACTCTGAAGGAAAACTGGAAGAAGTAGTAGAGAAAAACAAAGCGAATACAAAGGTGCTGACTTACTACAGTAATACAACAACGTGCAAGAGGATCACCGATGAAAATAAAACTCTGACGTGATTTCCGACTCGCAAGAAAAGAAAGGTAAAAACATACACAAACAAAAAGGAAGTTTTCACCAAAAAAAGGAAGTGAAAAGGCGCAGGTAAGCAGCAGAGAATTTCAATAAAGCACAGAAACAGGGCCATCATGTCAACTGGACTACGCCCCAGAATTGAATCGAGGAAGAGGGGAAAGATAAAGGCAAAACAAACACGAGTGGCAGAAGATTAAGACGAGAGATTAAAACAGACTGCAGCTCTTATAGAATAGAGTTCGAAAAAGATACATTAATCTGATGGCTTCGCAGAAATGAGTTCATTCTGATATTGATTCTAGAGGCTCCATTACCGTGCTACCAATACAAGAACAGAAGAAGTGGAAGAGCAGACATGAACCTTAGATGCCTCAAAATGGTATATAATCAAGAACCAGTTCCGAGTTCAACTTCGAAATATATAGTTCAATTAAATCAGACTCGTTATCACGACAACGACCTTAATTTGAAAGAAGGCGACTAGTCGTATTGTCATCAGATGAATGACTAGGGTCTTTTCTTTGGGAAAAGCCAAAAGAGTCCCGTCTGTTCACGAATCAGGAAAGCAGGCCATGCCTTCTTCCTCGAAATGAAAGTCAAGGGAAGGCTAGGAAGTTTCTTATGGGGACGGGGAATATAACTACGAATGAGTGGTTCAGTCCCGAAATAAGTGGACTAACCTTCATAAGTGCGCTTGGGTATGTTACAAAAAGGGAAGGCAGTGGCAGTACTTCGATTGGCGAAACGAAGGGCGCCGAGGGCACCGGTGATTCTCTGAGCCGGTCTGGATTTTCAACGCCTCGGGAAACAGGTCGAGATAGATGACAGCACCTTTGTCCTCTCTTCCTTACCGGGAAGGCATTCTAAAAATCTACCCCCCCCAAAAAAAATTCTATTGATTGACTGTGCCACATTCTAGGACACTCAGTTCGGGAGGTCGAGGGTTGTTAAGATGATGGTTCCTTCGGGGACTTCCAGAGCATCAAGTTCAGAGCCTTACCCTCGGGAGAACCTGAACCTTTCTTGACTAAATATCTCTCCGGTTGGAATTAGATTGACTCGACTTCGTCTTCTTCCCTCACTCGAACGTAAGACTATTATCATCAAATAAAAAGATGCGTCAGCGGTCAATCATACAGAAATGTTGCCGAGTCAGTGTGTGTATTCATGACAAGCAAGAGCGAATCAACCAACGGTAGTACTAGTACCTGGGCATAGTTCAATGTTCTGCTTCCAGATAAGCTTGAAGGTGGGACGGTATATAGTAGATGTACTGAGAAGTAGGGTTTTGGGTTTTAGCATGGAGACAAATATCTGTCTCGTTCATAATGTAACTCCTTCCCGAGTGATATGAATTTACCGCATTACCCGCGTCGGGGACATTCCTCCCTTTCGTTTCTCTATTGGTCACGTTCGGTGCCATGGAATTTGAAGGTATCGATATGAAAATCATGGATTTACAATTTTATCTTAAAAATTTAGATTTATAAATCCATAGAGATAATTCATCTAAAAATTTTTAAAAAAAATTTTAATTTCATTTAGATAGTTTTAAAAGTTTAAAAAAATTAATTTAGAAGGGCTTTTAGGTCTTTTCATGTAAATATCATACCTCATTTCCATGATATACGAAACATACTTTTAAACCTCATTTTCATTTCCACATCTATATCCATTTCCATATCCACCAAAATGAATTCTGCGTACCAAACAAAGCAAAGTGTTTGGTATCATGGAAGTGAGCCTATGGAATTGGAATTGAGGTGGGAAGTGAAAATTTGGTTTGTTTGGTAAGTGAAAAGCCACTTCCATGGAAGTGTCACTTCCATCAAAGGTGAGAAATGGCAATTCTTAGCTCCCCATAGAAACTGAGATCAGTTCCATGGAATTGAAACATATGACCATTATGCCCCAATCTCAATCATAGTTAGATGGCGGTGGCGACGGAGTGCAGGCGACGAAGGAGTGAATATGACAGACGGCGGCGACGGAGTGCAGACAACGGCAACGAAGGAGTGTAGATGAAAGACGGTGGCGACCCCCACAATGGCGACGAACGCAACCCGCGATCTCTGGCATCTTTGCCCTCAACCGTTGCAGAAGACGATGAACGGCACAAGCGGCAAACAGAGATGAACGGCACCGGCGGTGAACAGAGAACAGAGAGCGAAAATGAAACCAGAGATGAACGGCACCGGCGGCGACGGCGAACAGAAAATGAAACCAGAAAAAAATGAACAGAGAACAAACCAGAAGACGATGATGAATGACACCGCCTCCGATGGAGTCAGATCTGCGACGGTGACAACCTAGAAGACGACGACCAGTAGGCTCCTAGAAGAACACGACGGCAACAACAACAAGCGATGAGGATGACAACAACTGGTAGGCTCCAACGAACGGTGGGCTTCAACGACGAACCTTCGTTCTTCAACCGCCGTCGAACTCAGATTTTGACGATGGAGAAGGAGGAGTTTTTTGACAATGGAGAGGGAGATTTTTCCATCCAGATAGCAGTGAGGTTGGCAGGTCCGGTCGCAGAGATTGTGAGAGAGTAGGACTCATTGACGCCATGGTGGAGCGGAGCGGCAGAGTCAGCGACGGTGATGACGAGGGATTGTAAGGGAAGAGTGTGGTGGAGAAATTGACGGCGGAGGGATTTGGCCTTCACGAATTTTTGTTAAAAAAGGGGGTATATTAGTTTTTTTGTATTATAGATATAAATATTAAATTAAAATAATATTACACTTATTCCAATCTACCAAACATACTTTTAACCCCACTTCCAGTTCCAATTCCACTTCCACTTCCATCAAAACCACTTCCATGTACCAAACGGGGCATTACTGTGACTTATCTGAAATTAATCGTCTCTCTAAATTCAAAAAAATAGGAATTCTGATTCTATATCTATAAAATATAAAATAAAATAGGATGAAATTGCACTTTTAAAAATAGTTCATGGTCATTGTGTTCGGTTTTGAAGGGAGGGAATGGTGAGTGGGGGGATGGATGGAAGATTAAGAAAAGGGAGAGAGAAAATGGTCACCTTATTTGATTTGAATAAAAGAGAAGTTATGGAAGGTATTTTTAATAATCTATTGTTTGGTTGAAAAGAGGAGATAATGAAAAAAGTGGTATTAATTTACTATTTCATTCATCCATATTAGTTTTTATTTATTAATTATATTATATAAATTATAATTGATGTAATTCTATTTTTATTTATAATAAATATAATACTATATTTTTAAAATTGGTTGATTTTTTATTTATCATCATATATTTTTATTTTAAATTATTTATAATAATATAATTTTTATTAATAATGATAGCAACGATATTTTTCTTCATAACCATATATTTTTATAAATTAATTTTATAATAATATTTTTTTAATTATGAGAATGTAATTTTATTTCTAATTAATTGTAATAATATGATGGGAGAACCGGGGATAAATACTTCAATTGACAAATTAGTTGAAAAATGGGACATGCTTAATTTAGAAAGTCAGTTGTATTTACATACTGTGAAATGTCAGTTCCATAATATGAAATGTCAATTGTATAAAAATTTAATTACATAAAATTTCTCAAAAATGCAAATACAACTTACCTTTTACATTATGCAATTGAACTTCCGAATTATACAAATGCAGCTTATCTTTTACATTACACAGGTCTCATTTTCAATTAATTTGCCAATGAAGATTTTATCCTCAATTCTTCTTAATATATTTCTTATTTACAATAATACATTGGACTGGTTATTATTCTTTATAAAAAATATATTTTTAATTATAATAATAAAATTTTTTATTTATAATAGTATATTTTATTTATTAATAATTTTATAATAACATTTTTCATATTATCGTTAACAAAATAACATAAAATCTATATGGGTAAAGTTATCAAAAATTTTAACTCCCCACAAAAAAACTCAAATTTAAAGGGAAGCCAAATCGGGGATTTAATAAGTTTCAAAATTTTAAATCAAATAAGGGGAACATTTTCCTTCCCCACCTCTCGAACTAGACACACCCTTTTAGTTTGAAGGGAAGGTAAGGAGGTACGGGAAAATTAATAGCTCCCCTTATTTGATTTAAAATTTTGGAAGAGATGAATCAAAATGCTGACTCATCTACGCTTCCTCCTTTTTAATTCTCTTATTGGGCTTTAAGCACCATAGGCCTCTTCTCCCTTTAAGGAACCTTGCTCATCCCACTAGGGATGGTAATGCGGGCCAGCCCACCAACAACCTGCCAGTTGGCAGGCTGAAAATCTCCAACTTGAGCCCGCCCACCAACATTTTCTTTTTATTTTTTTATAAAATTAATTTTTTCTTATTTTTACCCAAATTTTTCTTCAAATTGTATAATTTTATGATTATCTGTTCAATCCTATCAATAAGTGTTTAATAATTTCTTAAAAATAGAATTTAATATTTCTTTTTGCCTTTGTAAAAAATATTGTGATTGAAAAAAATAAAAAAATATATAAAATAATTTTTTTAAAAAAATATATATAAAAAGCAGCCCCGCGGGTTTAGCCCGCCTAACCGACGGGTTAGAGGTGGCGGGTTGGAATCAGCCCGTCATCCTGGCGGGTTGACGAAAACCCGCCATTTTTTGCGAGCTGACAGGTCCATTCGGCATTACCATCTCTATATCCCACCTTCCCCTATTGAATCAAACAAGGCTCTATAGGGAGTTAAAATTGTTGATTATTTTTCCACATTCAAATCATTCCAATTCTGAAAATATAAAATAAACACATCTCTTCGCTGCTTCTTCGTTCTCCACTCCGATCTCTTGCTACCTCACCTGCTTCAGGGTCGGGTCTTCCTAAGCACAGTCTCTTTGCTCCGTGGACAAGGTTTTTCTTTTCTTTGCTGTCATTTCGGATCTTCCTTAGCACTTCTTTGCTCCGCCTGCCGTTGGAATTATTTCAACATTTCATTCGGGTAATTGACAATTTCATAAGAAAACCAGAAAAAAGAAAAAACCCAGTAAAACGCTTTAAAAATAGAAATGAAATTTAAAATAGTTATAAATGAATTCTATGATGAAACCACGTGAAATTGATTTTTTTAACCTATAATTTATTATATATATATATATTAATTTTCATCTCTATCTTCATTTTTATCTCCATAACAAATCAGCCATTTGAATCTATTGGCACTTATCTTTGAAAAAATGTCACGCTAGGTTTAGTACTCCCTCAAGCCCGGCAAGTCGACACTGCTCTCAGTCACTCCGCTCGCCGTCGCATATCGCCGTCACGTTCGCTTTCACTCTCAGCCCCCGCTGTTCTCGGATTTGCGTTTGAAGACCGTCAGCCTCTCGCCGTCTCAGACTCACGTTCGAAGACCACTCACTACCTCTCGTCTCTCAGCAATTTTATTTCGCCCTTTAGCTCCTCTTTTGGTTAGACTCATCTAGTTCCCTCCATTCAAGCGTATGCCTCCATTCTCTTGGTACCTTCTTGTCTGACCTTCTCTTGATTTTCTTATATAAGAAATTATAATAAGAGGATGACACAATGGTCCGTAGAGTGCGATTCATATAGAAAATTAAATTTTGCCATTGATGAGTAAATAGTAAACAGCAGAGTTGACCCTGGCAAAAAAAAAAAAAAATAACCCTGGCAAAAAAAGTAAACAGCAGAGTTGAATCTGGAAAACAAGTCGTAGGAGCTGAAACTTTTAGAAAGCAGTCTAAGGTCTATTTTTGCTTTATTACTCGATTTTAAATAGCCCAGTCCAGCACTCTAAGCCTACACTTTCAGAATTTTTTCTTTCTGTCTATAGCTATATTGTGAGTCAATGGATACGCTACTCTATTGATGATAATAAGATTATTGGAATGATTATTGATGTATGCCTGCTGCAAGGACTTCTTTTTAATTACTGTAAATAACACTAACTGGTAGCTTCTTTTTTTTTTATGTGTGATCATATGAATAACAATTATAGGTCCACTTATGGCTATGAGCCTATCTGGTCTTCAATCATTATAGCATGGATTGAAGCTCAAGTAGATCTATGTTCATTTTTGTTCATTTCAATTTGAATCTACTCTTTAATTCAATTTCATTTTTGGAGGATACAGGGATTGAAGCTCCCATGGCTGCAAGTTTTGGGTCTAAATGTTCTCGTGGTACGTTGTTTAGTACTTCTATTATTTATTGAGGATCTAGCTTTAAAGCTACACTACATGTCCTTTTGGTTTGCTATACTTGCTCACCGCCCGCCTTTGTAATAACATGTTCAAACTTTGATTTTGACTATATTTTTAGAGATAAATGCCTTTAATGCATCATAATCCTCGCTGGAGTAGCAGGACACTGATCTTAGTTCTGAGATGTTTTCCTCCAATGTGGTTCTACAATGTACACTCCTACTTGGGTGCTAAGAATTTGCATTGGGCATGGACATAATCGGTTGTCTGAATAATCGTGTTCACGTTTGCTGGAATAAGGAAAGGACCCTCGGACGTAGGGGATAGTTTTGTAATTCAGTTGTTGAAAAATAATCGTGCTAAATGTTTTCTGAATGTGATTCTTCCATTCTTTCCAGTTTCAATGCATAAGTGAGGAGTAATTTTTTGTGGAAGGTGGAATTATGATTTTTCTGATCAAAGCAACTGTCAGTTCAGGAACTTTAATTTTTTGAAGTTCTTAGGATGCATTTCAGTTTATCATAGAATAAACATATCTCTGGATTTAGAAGTTGCACCTTCGGTAAACCAATAGAAAATTCGAAGCAATACTATGCTTGTTTGGAAAAGTTTATTTACTCCCCAAAAGCACATTCAACAGTGTTTTTCCGCAAAACGAGATAATCCCCTTCACATATTTACCTCGTTTTGTGTAAAAATACTTCTCTACCGTGTTTCCAAACGGACACACTAACTTGTCTCAGAGGTTGGCTAGTTTTGACTTATGTGTTGATGATGGACAAATGGGTAATCACTAAATAGATTATTTGGTGATCGCGTCTCCTAGTTATACGTATCAAACTAAACATGTTTATAAACTCATTTTGTTAACCCCATGGATTCCGTTAGCCAATGTTTATTTCATTCCTCATTTCATCCTGTTTAATTCTTGCAGTATATCCTTTATTTCCCCTTTAATGCAAATAATAGGTGACTTCAACTTTTGATGGTAAATATTTGAAGTAGTTAACATGTTGCACTCTGTTTCTTATGTTTGGAAATCGAGCCAGTGGGTCATTCTCTGCTTGGCGGGCTAGGCAATAGTTTATCTGGTTTAGTCACCGCATCACAAGAGATCGTATCCAGCAAATTCTTGTCTCAGGTCAGTGTATAAGACTTTTATGTTAATTTAAATTGTTCAAAAAAGTATAAAAAGTTGATTTCTTTTCCATCCCGATAATGTTTATATTTTCTTTTCTTTCTCTTGTAGAAATATGTTTAACTTTGACAGTAATTTGTTCTTATATATCAAAGTTGTCGTGTCTGGAATGAGAACCAGAGCATGTTTGTTTTAGAGAATGATATCTATCATATTGTATTACTCAAATCTCTTTGCCATCCTCTGTTATGACTGTCTTTTTAACTAAAAAAACGTGTTATGCATTTTAGCTGCAGCAGCAGCAACGCACTTTCATACAGATGAGGACAGTTCTCAAGGTTGTGGATAATTCAGGGGCTAAGAAGGTTATGTGCATACAGCCTCTGAAAGGGAGGAAAGGGGCAAGATTGGGTGACACCATAATTGCATCAGTGAAGGAAGCCCATCCTAATGGAAAAGTTAAAAAAGGAAAAGTTGTGTACGGCGTGGTTGTGCGTGCGGCGATGCAAAGGGGGCGATGTGATGGCAGTGAGGTGAAGTTTGATGATAATGCTGTGGTGCTTGTTGACAAGCAAGGGCAGCCGATTGGGACGAGAGTTTTTGGCC
>JANTPZ010013786.1:0-10611 GCA_025593235.1 Vachellia pachyceras
CCATATCAGCGTATCCCAAAAGCTGCATAGGAGAACAAACAACAAAATAAGGGAGGAAGCAGTACTTGGTCAATAAAGATGGACAACGGAAGCGTGTCTGGATCAAGGTTTGGTGTCTTGCATGACCAAGGGGGAGACAACTTACCTGGGGAGAAAATAAGTTTTAACACGTAAAGAGTAAGCTCGCCACAATGGATCAGGAAAGATGGCAAGGAGAGAAGCCAAAGAAAGATGAGGGAGCAGACACATGACCAAAATACTTTGGGTGGCACGGGGCGTTGATGAGTGGACAGGCTAGCAATCATTGGGTGGCTGATAAGGATAGTGACAACAAGAGAGAAAGGATGGGTGCAAAGCAAGACCAAATGGATAATGACCAGGAGGACAAGATGATGGAGTTTTCGTTGGGTATGGATGGAACTAAACAAAACAAAACAAAACATCAAAGAGGCTTTATATTGTATGCTCAGTGGTCAAAGATGAGGTCCAGCAGTTGGTAATGTTTAGGCAAAAGCTTGTCAATATGGCCAGACTTTGGGACCGTTTAGATAAACTGCAGGAGTGACTTTTTATAGAAATTATTTTAGAAAATGAATTATGAGTAGAAGTTAAAAATGTAACGTGATTTATGTTTGGATTAACGATGGAAAAGTAACAAAAAAGTGTTCGGGATAAACGTTGGAGAAATGACTTTTATTACCAAATTACGTAAAATGGTATTAAACTCATTAAATGTTATTCATTCATATATATTTTGTTTCAGCTATTCATAATAATTTTTTAAAAAAATAATGATAAAAATTAAAAAAAGGGTATATGGAAAAAAGTAACCTTCCACTTCGTCATTGGTTCAAGTTAATATCCTGTGTATAAATGTATATTCACTGCAATGAATGGCTTCGTTTGGAAACCCGTTGAGAAAACGGACACAGATTCCGAGGTACTTTATGTGAGAGGAATTTTGTCTCGACTTACGTAAAAATGAATTTTGGGAGCCAAAACGGCATTCCTAACGGAATACCAAACGCAGCCAATATAAACTGATCAGCTTCGCCCACTCTGAAACTTTCTTCTCTTCCTCCGTCTTTCTCTCGTTCACTACCTTCTTTCACACTCGACTCCGCCATCTCCAATTCCTCCCCTTATCTTCAATTCTAGCTTTACAGCTTCGATTCGCTCCGCCCTGGACTGCCTTCTCCACCTCCATCGTAGTTACCGTCTCCGGCCTCATCTCCACCTCCACCCGCTCCGCCCTGGACTGCCTTCTCAACTACGCTCGCCGCCACCGCTTGGGGGACCAAATAGCTCCACTGGACAAACAATATTCAAGCGTTACAGATATGGAGAATTGGAGGTGCACTAAAACAGTATCCATCTAAATCAGGATATTTGATGTCTTCTCGCTAAAACTCGCTGCCACGCCGCTTGGGGACCACGCTTCAACCTTGATGAAAGCAACTTCTTGCCTAAAAGGAGCTCCAAGTAATTTCTCCCTAAAAGCTCCTTTCTCCTAAAAGTAGCTTCTTGCCCAACGCTTCTCCAAACAACCAAAATTCTGTCCACTACACTTTTGCTTTCAGAAGCTCCTCTTGATGGGGGGAAAAAGCCCATCCAAACGGGTACTTATTATGAACAAAGGCTGGTCAATAAAAGGCAACTATGAACAAGCTTTATATTGTATGCTCAGACTCTACAGGTATTTCAAGCATGCGTTATGATATTGCAGGGAGCCAAAGGAAGCTAAACGTTCGAGCAGGTTAAATCCTCATGTACAGTGATTTGTGTCTAAGCCTGGATGAAGCCGTGCTTGGCTGAGCTAATAGGTGGAAGAGATTTTATAGATATATTGATTGTGTTTGAGATGAGAATAGCTTTTACGGACCAAAGCTTGGGAGGTGGAAATGGGGGAGGGAGCCCACTTTTTTGCTTGTTTTGCATGCAAGACGTGGATTCTAGGAAAGTGTAAGAAGTGGATTCTAGGGAAGTGTCAGTTTCATCAAATATGAGAATGAGCACTTCCTAAATCCCTCATTAGAGTTGGGTTTCAATTACATGGAATGCAATATTAAACCATTTTTCCCTTGACAAATTAGAGCCACCATGAGGATAGCGATGGATGGTGAGGACGACGGAGGATGACTGTGGATCGTGAGGATGACATGGGGTTGAGAGCACCAACTTCTTCAATCTCCATCGCCCCCTCATGACCAACTTCATCTCTTTGGTACGTTTTTTTGTTTACGAAGGATAACGAAAGATGATGCGACATGAGGATGACGGAGTGAGGTTAAGTATGACTTCTAGTATAATTTTGTTCACTGTTTAAGCTTCTTGTCGATTGCTGCAATATTGGATTTTGATTTCGGGTTGCGTTTTTTTACAATGGAGGTAGTTTGATGAAGGTGGGGAACGATAGGTGACAGGTCGAGGTGATTTTTTGGTGGATGGAGGTGGCTAGCATATGAGTCGCTTTACATTATTAATATTAAATTAAATAATACCCCATTTTTTTAGCATACTAAATATATTTTTAACCTAATTTTGATTTCCATTTACTCCTCTATCAAAAGCACTTTTGCGTATTAAATGGTCATTAAAGATATTGTTTCACTTGATTCAATCAAGTACTTTTAACATTGCTTTCTTAAAAATGTGTGTGAATTGGCTACCAAATTCACGATGAACGCATTTTAACTTTGATTTGATGAAATTGTCCCCGGAAAATGAAAATTGTATTAAGATGATGTAACAAACATATAAAGTTTCCCCTACTGCAGTGTAAGCTAACATCTCCCTCGACTAAATGAATCACTTGCAATAATGTGCCTGTTTGAAGAAACTTTTTCCCAACGGTATATGCAAGTTAAGACAAAAGGTATCTCGAAATTTGTAAAAAGTATTTTAAAATCTATAAAAAGCATCTTGAAATTTATAAACTCATTTCTCCCAACGAATTCACAAACACACAATATTGCATAAACATTTGTGTGTCAAAATTACTCTCATTTAACTATCTGCTTTACATTTAGGACCTCCAGAGTTCAGTCTCCAATAGGGCTACACGATAAACCCGGTAACTCGTCCACCTAGATCCGTTCTCACTCAAGATCAAGCCCGATCTAGAAAAATGGATCAGGTTAGAAGCTAGATAGGATCAAACCCAACCTAACTACCGGTTTGAACTATACATCAAAAAGCTTATCAGATTATGAAACCCGACAGACTCGGAGGTCACAAGTCACAGGTCACAATCTCACTTAACCAAATCACGACATTAGTCCCCTAATATTCATACTTGTGCTCTGAGACCATATTTTTTCAAGCTTCCTGCCTTCATCCAACAATATCATGGATCAATCCAACGTGATCTTGGCTCCGAGCTAGCTCAGGCCGGACCAATCCTTGGACTACAAAGACCAACTCAATTCTTGTTCAAGATTGGACTCTGGGTTGCTACCAAACTTGGTCCAATCCGATCTTTATGCAGCCAGTGTCCAACAATATTAAACGATGTGACTAAACAAAGATAAAAGAGAATATATAAAATAAAAACTCACGAGTCCTGTCCGTCCGCCCATTCTTTTTTCTATTTTTCTCTTCATTTGATGATTACCTTACAATCATGAGGAAAAAATTCACGTCCAAGGTCACGAGGGACCATCAATGGCAGGCGCAATTACAGTATAGAACAGAAAATTGTAGAAGATAGTGAATAAAACAAGAGCAACTGCAGTATAACCTAGAAACGAGTCTGATATTTCGAACTCCTTCGCTCTCATGTTCACACTACTCTTCACTCTATCTGCTTCTTCGAATTTCACATCTGAGGCTGCAAAATACAAGAAAAACAATTATATCAATTACAACTTCAATTTGGAATTCGCATGGCCTTTAATTACAAATTGAACTGACAAGCAGAGGTGAATCTAGTTCAGAAGTTAGTCCATGTTAACGATGATATTGAGAGAGAGAGAGAGAGAGTACCTCTGATTTTAGGGGAAGAGACTTGCTTGGTTGAGATAGACTGAAGCTGCTGGTCAAGCTTTTGGAGTGCTTCTCTGGCCTTATCTCTGTCTATCTCATAATCTTGTGATTCTGAATCTTCCTTTTCCTTCATCGTCGCCTGAACTCTGCAACAAGAAGACGAAAACGAAGAAGAAGAAGGATTTCGCTTTAGGAGCTTCAATTCCTTCAAATCCAATGGTCTGATCTTCTGAAATTGCAAGAGAGGTTGATGTTTATGGAAACTGACAAGGTTCATCGACGTCATTTCAACGTCCCAAGAAGCTGAAACCCACGGAAGGAAGATAATGCTCCTACGCGCACTCTCGTTGAGATTTAGCAATGAAGGGTGGTTCCAGAAAAGGTATGAAATGGGGGCATTTGGGTCATTTCAGCACAACGATATTTGCATTGCACAGTCCAAAATAAATAAGTAGAACTTATTTGGATGTGATTTTAAAAATAACTTTGACAGATTTTAAGATAAAACCTAAGTTTTAGAGGATAGATTTTAAAAAATAGTTTTTACAGATTTTGAGGCAAAACTTAGGTTTTGAAAAAATGATTTGTGTTTGGAAGTTATTGTGAAAATAGCTTTTAAGACAATATTATAATAAATAAAATAGTTATGAAAAGATATATTTAAATAATATATTAATAAATAATATAAAAAAAGAGAGGAAGGGTGATGTGACAGAATAAAATAATAATTAGGGGGAGAGAAGAAGGATGATGTGACACAATAGCTTTTTCAAAACCTAGATTTTAAACCGAGATTTTGTAATCAAAATAATTTTTGGATAAAAAAATTTTGTTTGGACAAAACCTGAGTTTTAAGGTAAAACTTAGATTTTGAAATCAAATCTAAGTTAAAGAATTAGTTTCCAAACAATTCCGTAGATTTACATGAAAGTAGTTATATAGAAGTTTAACAAGAAATCCCTAGCTATCACAATTTTTGAATAGATATATTTTTTAAAATTTTCATGATATATTGTGTGTTTGGGAACTAAGGAGTTCGGTAGAAAAAAAAATTATAAATTTTTAGATGATTTTACAAATTTTAAAATAATTTTTATGAATTTTAATATAATTTTATATCTATTTACATTTAAAATGAAGATAGCAAACATATTGTCATGAATTTTAATTGCATTAGATTGTTCCCATTAACAGTGGCACCAACAAAGTGAAAAAAAAAACTCGGGACCAAAAATCATGAAAATAAAAAATCAGAGAAGGTTGTTTACATGGGAGAAAATGTGAGATGAAGAAGTCAGGAGTGGAGAAGAAGAGAGTGCGACGGTCTTCAGCAGCCACCCAGAATGGAGGCAGAGATCACACCTCCGACACTCCTCCTAGGGTTATTCCTCTCTTCCGCTTTGGTCTGCGAATATCTTCAGAAAATGCGTTCACAATTTCAACCTTTAATTTTTTCGTAGCTGCAACTTAATCTTCACTGGTGTTGGAAGTTTCATTGTATTGGACTTCTCGTCCTGTGGCACGCAACATAGGTTTTCCATTTTGGTGATTTTATCATTTCAGGAGTTGCTTGTGTGATGGAAGATATAAGCGTTTGTGTTTGTGATATTTTGAAATTTTACCCCTGCTTTCTGGACCAATTTGCTGAGCTGAACTGACCATATGTAAATGTGCTGACCAATCTTGTTATATGATGATTCTGACATTGTTTTGTTTTTAGAAACAAACTGCCAAGAAAGATGTGTTTCAATTGTTTGCTGAGAAGGTGAGAGATCATAAGGATTTGGTTTCTAGATGGGCTGTTCTGCAGGAGACACGTGTTGAATATTTTAGAGGGAAGGATTTTGTGAGCTTTATGAAAAATCATCCGGAGCTCAAAGATATCCTAGAATCAGATTGGAATCTGGAAATAGAAGACATTGCTGACATTCTACTAAGCAAAAATCTCGTAGTGCGATGTGATCGTGTGGTGAAGACTGTTCGTCCTGGTAAGAAAAAGTTGTCAACTTGGCCTGCACATCTAGAAATCTTCCATGTAAGTATTTTCTTTTCGGTACTTCTGCTAATTTGGAAAATGAAAACCTAATGGTCAGAGCAACCATGGCTTTCCTCTCTCTCTCTCTCTCTCTCTCTCTCTTTCTATACTTGGTTGAGTGTTTTTCTTTGTCATTCTTTATCTCTCTTCCATAGACTCAACCATCTGTTCAACCCACCTCACTGGCTCCTCCTTTGGCGTCTTTGTCCATGTCTTAACCACCTTAAACAAATTTCTATAACTTTATCTTTTAATTTTAAGGAAAAACGGGGAAATCACACTCTTTGAACCTTGCATGAAATATTTGTGTGTATTTTAAGCCATCCATATATTGAAAATGTATATACTTTTTTTAAGGTCAAGGCTGAAAATGCAAATTTCATACTAATACAATTAGCTTGTTAGGATGAATTTTTCTACGATTCACTTTTGTTTATGCTTTACTGTTGGTTAAGAAAGTGTTTTAAGGTGTTTGGATCTAACAATATTTGACTTTCTTTGCAGGAACAAGTATTTTCTGACAATGATGCCTTTTTTGCTTGGACATTTGTTAAACGTCGGCCACTTTGGCAGACGCTCCTCTCTTTTTGCTGGCCTGTGTTGACATTGGCAATTTGCCTATTTCCTGTGTATCCCCACCGTTGCAAGCTATTAATACTTTACTCGTGTGCTGGAATCCTTCTGCTTATTCTCTCCTTGCTTACGAGTAAGTTTTGTATTTTTCTTCCTTCTTTTTTAAATCTTATCTGCTTAGCTTATTTACCATGAGCTTCTAATAACTTTTTGAGACTTGTATTGCCAACTATCATTTATCAAAAAGACAATTTATTATATGTTGCAGCATTACACTGTGGACAAACAGAGACTAGTTCCATGGCTTACACTTGTCCATTGATCTCTGTTTTTTTTTCTGAGTTTGCTATTCAAACAATATTGTTCGCATATGGAGTTATGCTGCCTCTTGGAAGTTGCTGTCATTTGAGAACCATCATTACCCTTTATGAGCGGGTTGGTGGCGAGATGTTAGTTTCTAAAGTTTGTGTGCACTCTTGTGTATCAACTTCCGTTTGGTCATTGAATGGTTTTGTAAATGGTATCCTAGCTTGAACTTACTCATTAGACTGCTACTCCCTTGCAAGGGATGCCATATTAATTTTTACTAATGCACTAAGCAGAAAACATGCTGATGTTTTGATGCTTTTTGCTGTCATGTCATCTTACAGTCTTACGTTTTACTTAAATCTACCCTTTTTATGTATCTTCAACATGAGTTTGAGAATGTACTATAATATTCTAGCTAATGCGCAAGGAATCAGAAAACTTTTGACTTAATTTATTCATTTACTTACTTCTTGCACCTCAAGCTTCCTGGTCAGAACATAGATGATAATTTGAATTCTGCTTGATAATTATGCTCCATTCTGCTTCAGTCGCTTCTCAGGACTCACAAAGATTTATTTCAACACTGCAGTACGAGCTACAATATTTGGCACTTTATATATCATTCTTGGAAAGCGGGTCTGGTTTTTCCCAAACATCCTTGCTGAGGAAGCAACGCTGGCAGAGTTATTCAGATTTTGGCCCAAGAAAGATGAGGAGGAGCGACCAACGTGGACAAAAAGGCTTTTCTATGCTATAGTAGCTGTGCTGGTCGTATTGTTGCTGAGGCACCATACCCCTGATGAAGCAGCCAGAGCAAGGTGAGTCCCATCCTAGTGTGTAATGGATGAATTGTGGCCTTTCACTCTTTTTTAATTTAATCCTATCACCAAGTTCAAGTTCCTATTCCTGTTGAGTAATTGGCCGCCATAATTAGTGAGAGCTGTCCTAGGGAAAGAATAGAGCTATTAAGGGGAATGGGGGCAATGGGCCATTGGGACAGCATGACTTGGCTGGTAAAGGCTTGGAGGAGAATCTTGATGGGTGCAGGGACTTGCGGGGCATGCAGAGTCCGGTGGACAAATTGTCTGAGAGTTGATTGGGCTGCAGATGATAAAAATGGGGTTGCAGAGAAGATGAGATAGGCAAAACTTTGACATTATTGTGGGATGTAGCGCTTGAAGAGCTAGCAACTTTCTACACTTTCCTTTCATTTTTTTCCATCGTTGTCTTGCCATAATTGTATGGTCTAGCCAGTATTTTGTCTTTGTAGAGGAGTGCATGAGCTTAGACTTGAACCACTTGATTTCGTTTTTTTCTAGAATTAGTTATAATTTTTTAAAGTTTTCTAAAAATTTCAAAGTTATCAAGTGGATAGTAATTCGAAAAAAAAGTTTTAAAATTTTACTTGGTTCACTAATTTTAAATTTTAGAAGGATTGAAGTGGTCTAATAATTATCTCCTATGCTCATTTAAAGTACTCTAAATGAGGTGTTACAGTTGTTTGGGGTTGTACTGTGACCCTAAATGAGGAGAGATTCCACATGCTCCTACACATTACAGCTTTCTGCTCTGTGGAATTCTTGGTTTCATATTAGGCTGTGTCTGTTATCTGAAGTTGATATTTGTCTATCTGCAGGTACCAGAAGAGAGTTTCAAACATCATTGACGACGTTGTTGAATGGTCTCCAAGTTTAGCCTTGTCTGGGATGATGGAGAAGCAACAAAATGTGGATTTCACTGGGTCTAACGACAGTTCCTCACAAACGAGCAATTCAAGTCCAGATCAAACAAGTCCACATTATGATGATGATGCAAAATCTTACTCAGAACAGTATGATGCTGAAGTTGTTATGGGCAACACAGAGGATGTAGGTGAAGATAAACAGGATGATTAGATGGTAATTATATGTCTAAACTTTTTTTGGGTCACAATTATATGTATCTAAGCCTAAATGCCTAGCAACTAGATCAGAATTTTCTTGCTGTATGTTGAGTGCAAAACCATGCATTGATAACAGTAGAAGCAGGGTTCCTCAAATTCAGGGTGGTTGTGTGATAAGTCCCCCCCCCCGGGGGGCGGACTCTACATCTCAAATCTCAATGCGGTTTAAGTCTGATTTTTCACATTATATTGCTTTGCGTAAGATCTGACTAAGACTCCCCAACACTTGTCAAAATCAAATCTTATGGCATGATTCTAAAATTTTAGGTGAATTATTTTTTTTGTATGGAATTTTAAGGTGAATTCTGAATTGTACTTGAACTCTGAAAAGGAAAATATCAAGCTCACCATCCTTTTGAGCAACTTGAATTTCAGTTGGCCTACTTTGGGCGAAACCCTTTTCCTCATTTCTATGTATGGCAATAGGTTTCGGAATATTAATAAAATGCATTCACTCTACCTTCAAAATTAGAGAAATAATAGTCGCAACTCCCATGAAAGCATTCGTTATATATGTACATGTTGTTACACATTAACACGCACACACGTTAGAGTAGTTACATCTTCTCTAGAGTGAAGCCGATGGCATGTAATGGATACTTTCGAGCGATAAGTTCGAATGTCAAAACAACTAAACATGGAAAATTTTGCTCTCCGCTTAAAATTTGAAGTTAGACGGTTGTTTTAAAAAACACAAAAAGGAAAGCAAAGGGAATTGTTTCCTCCCCAGAATATTTATTCTCTGTTAGGACATTGAAGTTGAATATGTCAAATAATGAAATAATTTTTGGAAGGCTCATTTCCCTTAAATATCTTCATAATGAACTCCGCGGGGCGGGGTTTATCATTCAATTGGATCATACCGTAGAGTCGTAAGCTTTGATACAACCAAATCGCAGGCACTGTGAATTACCCAAACTTTGATTTTATTTTAATTTAAAGTTAATTTTATATTTCAAATAACTATTTATTGACATTCTCATTTTGCTCCCCACAACCCCAAGCCCCAGTCTCGAGAAGCAAAGTCTCAACTCTTGATCAAATCCTCCACACCATCGCCAGGAACATTGAGTAGATATGCTGTTTGCAAGGGGACAAATCAAGTCAATGAAATAGTAATAAACACACATTCATCCTAAAATATTTTGTTACTTCTCTTAAATGTCCATACACCATAGTTAAATTAACATGCATATATTTTGTAAACCAGATTTACCCAAGATTATGAAAACAGAAAACAAGCAAGCCACTGGGTTCCAAGAAGCCTTTCATCCAGGTCGAAGCATATTACTAATGACGAAGGAAAAATGAGAACTTAAAACAGGTGTGGACTAAGAGAGAAATTGAGATAATATACTCAACTGCATATCATCAGTTGGACAACTAAAACCCATATTATAATAAATCAAACTGAACTCATGCTATCATTCTATTGAGTCAAGTGGCATTAACCACCCGGTGAGTTACACAAATTAGGCCCATCATCAAACCAGAGGAGGTACATCAATAGTTATTAGTTCCCCATGTCTTCTAACCAGGCCATGCATCTCGGCTTGAGTTCACTAACGACTATCTCTGTACAAAAAAGTAAAAATGAGAAGACAACGTACGATAGATTGGCTTCAAAAGAAGTCACAACCTAATCATCGTTCCTCTCCCCACATCATATCATCCACATCACAAGCACAATAATAAAGCCAAGAATGATTTGCCGCTTGGCATATAACTTGCCAAGGATGTTAACAGATAACCAAGGTACTGACTAGCT
>JANTPZ010013787.1:0-10169 GCA_025593235.1 Vachellia pachyceras
TTGACCGAAAAGAGAGGCATTTCCAGGACTGGTATCGCAAGTATATGGAAAAGAAAATACCAGAAGACCCTGATCCAGAAAGGCCACAAGGTAATAATACTATTGATGAAGTTGTTACAGAAAAGCAGTTTGTGGTAGACCAAGTGAAGAAGCGATTAGAAGAGGAAGAAGAAGCCTATGCAAGGCAATGCCAACACGTGAGGCAGAAGTCCTTAGTGAGTCTCAAAAATCGTTTGCCAGAGCTTTTTAGGAATATGTCAGATTTTGCCCTTGAATGCTCCAACATGTACAGCGAGCTAAGGTATATATCACAGAACCTAAATACAGGCCAGAGCTCACCATGAGTTTTGGTGTTTGTGTTCCCCCCCGGAAATCATACATATAACATTCTTTTCTGTTCTATATACTACCCATTACATGATTGGGATGAGCCCTGAAATATTCAGTCCATGTTAAACAAACTGAATGTAATGTTCATACAATTGCAAGTTTGTAAGTAGCTCAATGGATTGTTTTCCTTTATGAAAGACCCAAAATTACATGTATATTTTTAATTGGAAATACTTTATAGTCTAGCCTTTGTGTTAAATATTTGTAAAATAGCTCGTCTAGATCTTCTTGATTAGTTGAGCATGCAGCAAGCCGAACACAAGGATATGAGCAATAACTAATAAGAATAAACCGTCCATCTAAATTTAGTAATTTACTAATGTAGAAAACATGGAGAGACTTCGCTTTTTTTCTTTTTAATATGAACCAATTTATTGAAACGGAAGCATGGTTGAATGATATCATGTTCAGGGTTTCAGGCCATGCCACTACAAACCTAGTTTGATCAAAATTTTGTGTCAAAGGAAATGAATGTTGATTAGCAGACATTGGTTCTCGTGGAAGGGGTTTGGACTTTAGTTGCTTTAACATGATACAATGTCTTTGCTATAAATAACTGAGTGTTAGTGTACAGCTTTAAGTGTAAATGCTTTCATGGTACGGTAACCCTAATTCAATTGTATTCAATGGTATATAATATAAAAAGGCCTGAACACTCATTAATGCTTTAACCGCTTTCCTCTCATATATCCTTTTCAATCGCTCTTTGGATTTGACAATGTTTAAATACAACTCAATCAAATAGTTATATAAAAAATGGAATAAATGATGAAATCTACCATGGATCAAACACAATACTCAGAAATTTAACTTGAAGAACAAGGCAAGCGACTGTTTATTAAACTTTAATTTTTATGGGCCCTAAAAACGACACTCTAATTCCTGGTACATTGTTAATTAAACATGTGAATTTCGCACTTGGACATCGCATCCATTGTTATGAGTTATGTATAGAAGTTACGGGCAGCTGTTAAACATATGTATTACAATATATAATCGTGTTTTATTTAATAATTAATTTTTTCATTTATGGAATTTATCAACAAAAATTTTTTCCCCACCTTGAATATTGAGAAGTTTGTCAAAGAGAGGTATAAATAAGAGAAAGAGTCTACTTTCTATCCCGAAATAACGCGGGGTGTTGAGTATTGAATAATTAGAATAAATTAGACTGTGATTCATGTGGAGTATGAGCCAAGTCATGTTATTTTTAACTCAGAGAACCATCAAACGTTGATCCTAATGGAAGAGACTTCAGCTGTTTAAGTACAAGATCTCAATTTTAAGCACAAAATATGACTACCATTAATTGGCTCCGACAATGCTCAGATTTGGCCATGTCCCAAACAAAAAGTTCAACTGTCTTCCTCTTTTACTCTTCCCATGGCAAATTTAGTAGCTAGAGAAAAGTTTAACTGCCAAGTCAAATCTTTTGAACTAAAGAAAAGACTAACTGAAACCAGAAAGAATAATTGAAGAACAGAACAGATGAAACCGTCGATCAACTTTTTGACTGGTCTTCTGCAGACGATTGGCTTCAACAGGTTACCAATAAACTTCCGTTAACCCCTAAATTATTGCTTGATTCCAGGATTCTGTCTTATTTTTGACTCTCCGAAGGCCTGAAAATGCAAAATGACACTTTACTTCACTTTAGAAAAAAGAAACTTTTTATAATGAAACTTAATACAACTGTGCTAATAACATCTTGGCACATCAGATAGATAGGACTAATATTTTTGAAATAACGTTGTACAATTCCATGGTTTATCCGCATGCTTCCCTCCAAGTAACTTACTGCACCAAACAAGGCCACATGTCGCTCGTGACTCACATATTTTAATTCCACAGACCAATCTCAAAAAATTCATATAAATTTCAGAAAAGAAACTTCTTAGTACTCCACGCAACCAATCAAAGTTTGGTTCTTTGTTTATTTCCATGAACCTGTCTTCATCTGCATCCTATTCATAAGGGGGGAAAATTCTTGAACAGAAGAATCTACGGCAAAACTAAATAATAATCGAATTATATATTTATATATTTTTATGATTAGCTTGTTTTCACTTAGGAGGTGGGGCTCAGCCCATAAATAGTAAAGTGCATGCACTTAACACACCTTGGTTCTTAAACCATTTATGCTTCTCCCTTGGTATGTTCTAAATACCATGAACCTTCAGAATTGTAACTGTTTAAAAGCCAGAAACAGCAATGAGCATCCAAGTTGTATAAGAATCGGCAAAAGTCACTCTCCATTTGTCGGTGAGTTTATGAGCAGTTCGAAGATGTCATGGTGGAAATCACTGTGGAGGAAGATCTTAACAAGGAAAAAGAAGAGCTTTTTCAGCTGTTCTTCTTCCGTTCATGTCCAATATGATCCTGATTCCTACTCACACAACTTCGACGACTGGTTTTCTGGCGACCCCGACAACATTTCTCGCTCTTTCTCAGCTCGTTTTGCTGTGCCTTCGAGGATCTGTGACAAGGGTGAAGGAAGCAGAAGAGAAACTTAGTGGTGTTATGAGTCTCTTGGAGCCTAGATTCTTCTTGAAGCGTCTTTAGCTTGTAAATAGATTAGGCCATCTTGGTAAATTGATCTCTCTGATTGTAATTATCTATCAGCAATTTATCTGATCGGATGTTTTTCCATTTCATTTTCTTCTACTTCTTCATCTTTTTCTCCTATGGTCAAGCTGATTATAGACTTTCTTGCCATTAGTGTATTAGCTCTTTTATAGCATTATTGGCTATTGCTTTTGAAATCCCAGAAATTAATGTCTTCTTCACTTGAAGCAACTTATTCTGAGTGGTATCAGTATGCTACTTCCTCAAGATAAAGGATTGGAATAATTGCAAAATATTGACAGTAATATCTAATGAATGAAAAGCCAAAAATTTAAGTAGGGTTAACATAATTTCATTCTTAATTGTTGCTTTATTATTAAACCTGAATTACTGTCTTTATGTTCTTCTCCTTCTAAGTATTTGTATATGGTTGATGACCTCATTCCCCCCCCCCCTCCACTGTTCTTGCTTGTAAGATAACAGCAAAATGGAATTTTGATCTTGACGGACCCTTATATCCAATCTTGCCATTGTTTCTCAGAGTTCATTTCTTCACTTGGCAACTCAAAAACTTACAAGGAAGTGAAGAAATTGTAATGAAAATTTACAGTTTCTTCTACCTCACTCATTTCTACCCAAATTGATGTCCAAACATATATCAGAAGAGCAACGTAACTGAGCGGAAATAGACATTTGAAGAGCTTCATAAACCTTTTTCTTGCAATCCATTTCTTCTTTTCTGATGCCTGCTTATTCTTCAGACCTTTAGGGCTAATGAACTATAATATGCTTGTTTGGCAATGCTTAACTTATATTCAAAAGCACTTTCAACAATGTTTTTCCCAAAACGAGATAATCTCCTCCATATATTTATCTCAACTTGCTTAAAAGTACTTTTCTACTGCGTTGCCAAACGGGCATAATATTATTCTTTATGCAATTAGAGCTAATAAAAAATTCACTTTCTCCTTTTGATTCCTTTTTATTCATTTGATATTACTATCTCAGTTTTTATTTTTATCTATGAATTATATTTAATTTTGCTCTTGTTTTCTTGTTTTTCAACACGCTAATATGCTTTAAGGGTTATAAATAGTCTTTTGTGACTCTTTAATAACTTTAATAATCCTTGGTGAAATTGAATCTATTTGTTTTAATGCCCTTGTGGCCTTATCTTTCACCCTCCACACTTAGCAATGTCCTTGATCACCGTGACTACTTATTTCTGGTGATGGTTCAAATTAATGCTACGTCTTTAATATGATACCCAATAGATTAATTTATAAAATTAAAGAAGTTAAATAAATTAAACGTACTTTTTCAATTGATTTTAGGTGTTTAACAAACACCCCCTATTTTGCTTTATATTAGTCAACTTTGTTTTATATAAGCACTTCATTAATATCTCAAAATTAATCAACCGTTTTTTTATTAAAGACAGAATGGATGTAGTAATTCTTTTTCATTAATTCAGGTGAAACAAAGTAAAATTTACGCAAGATAAATTAAAACAAAAGGGAACTATTAATTTCATTAGTCATTAGGGAAACAAAGTGAAATTTAAAGTAATGTCAAGGATTAAATTAAAAAAATTATATTAAAATGTGAAATAATGTAAATTGAATTGAATTAAAATTAAAATATTACAATATTATTTTCTCCTGTATCTTTCTACAAACTTAAGAATGATCTCACTACAGATGTTGGCAATCCTTAATTGATTTACCAAAAGAAGTTGAGAACAACTCTTCATAATAATCCTTGACTGACTGATTTTTATATATGTATATCAGTGTGTGTGTGTGTGTGTGTGGTGATCAATGAAGTTTTATATCTGCGGGGCCACTGCTTCCAAAAACATGATTTTACTACTAGGTGTGGATACTTCAGCCCTTACAACTTGTATCCACATGTGGTCATTTGGGCATTAGATTACAGAAGCTTAAGTTCACAATCTCTTGAGAGATGAACAGATACATTTAGCAGATCTCAGCAATAATATGTTGAACATTACAGAACAGAGTCATACATTTGTTTGTCCCAAAAACCCCAAGAACAAGTAAAACAAACTTGTTTATGAGCACTGACTTGTCCTAGAAATGGAGATGGGAAGGTTACAAGGACCTTATACGAAAGCGTCAAGAACTACTACTTCATCAAAGATACACAAGAAACGACAATTACTGCATAAATGCTGCAATCAATAAAGATACCTCTAATGGCTTGGTAAGCCACCAAACCTCTCTCCAAGAGTTGGACTCCATTCCAATCATGCCCGCGTACATTTTCATTATTAGCTTCAACTTTTTCTCCGCCTTCTTCTTCCTCTGGTTCTCTTATCTTCTCCATGTATACTCGAGCAAGCACAATTGTTACATCGTTTAATAAGACAAGAAAAAGAGGCCTTATAGCTGCAATTTTCTCAGTAATCATGTAGCACAAGACTACTAGCACTGCTACGATCAGAGCACAGAGAGCGCGGAATGTCTCAGAAGCAATGATGCTAGAATTTATTTCTCTTGAAGAGAAGAGAGTGGGGTTGAAGCTGATAGCTTTTGGGTGGTTCTTTTTGCCATCTGATGCTTTATTTTGAGCTCTTGGAGTGGCTGAAGATGATTTCACGATTTCTTGTTCTCGCACCTCTTCATGATTGATATCAGAATCTTGTGTAAGAGACTGCACTTTAGTTCTGATTTGGAAATTTCTTCTTTTCGAAAACTTAACTCCACCCTGGGGATTTTGCCTAGTAGAATAACTAGAAGCTCTTGAATAACCCTCGTCATCAGCAGCAGCAGCATCTGAAAAGTCAGATGAATTTATGTCCAACGTAAGTTGAAATATAGTTCTGATCACACTAATCTCAGAAGCAATGTTCAATTTGGTTCTCAGTTTTAAAATGAAACAACTTTTGGCGAGGTCAGTTTCTTCAGACTTCGGAGTAAGAGAAGGACTTTTGTTATTCAAACAAGAGCAACATTTCATGTTCAGAGAAATTAAACTGAATTGTCTCTTGCAAGAAGTATATTTAAGCGAAAGAAGAAAATAATTGCCCTGACTTGGATGTGATAGTGTGTCTATAGTTGATTCATTGTTTGCATCATCGTTCACAGGAACTTGATGTTTGGTGGATTCTGCAAAAGTATTATCAGAATCCCGGAATAGAGCTTCCCCTTCATCTGTGATCTCAAAGTTACGTTGATTTGCAATCTTAAATCCAGACTGGTGTCTTAGCCTTGAAGAAAATCTAGAGCCTTCTTTGATTTCTTCACTGGCTGCAAATCCCAATGAATTCACAAATTAGATGCAATTGTGCAATATTTACCTACCTAAATTCCTCCCTTATTTCCATGATGGAGGTCTTTGTGCAGTAAAAATCAAACAGCAGTTTTCATGGTTTATAAATAATACATATAATTTTATCCAGTCATGAAGAGATGGCCACAATTAGCGCCAATTCACGGAAAATATTCTTCGGAAGGTAATCAAGTCATATCGCTATGTGTATAACACGGATAGCATGCAGAGTATTTTATTCATTGGCTAAACTCTAAACTGGAAATCAATATGATACATGTGTGTGCGCGCGCGCGCGCGCAATAGTGAAAGCACCCTTCTCTCTCTCGAACTCTCCAAAAAAAAAATTAGTTTAACGCTCCTCACAATGATGCACTTAAAATATATGCTGTATATGCATGGTGTAGTGTGATTTTGCAGAACGACAAGGTTTGAACAGAAATAAAGAGACCGCATGCATTACCGGAGAATTTAAATGACAGTACTTCAACATTCGTATTGAACACGATGGTACAATACATTTTAATAATACAACGCCATGAAAATCTTCATATATTTTTCGGTACCGAGTAAATTCCAACAGCCAGATGAAAAATCGTTCATATATTAGGATGAAGGAAGGAACAGAACCTGAGACAGAAAAGGACTGAGTATTTCTGAGATCAGGATGGAATTCTTGAGACAAATCTACAGGTAATGATTCGGGGCGAAGGTGACGAGGGGTGACATGGAAACGAGGCGACGCTCGAGGCGACGGAGTGGGCGGTGGCGGTGGCGGTGGCGGTAACGGGGGAAGTGTTTGGATCTGACCGGTAATCAGGGCAAGACGATCGGAACCTCTCTCGGCGATTCTCTTTCGTCTACTTTCGGCGCTCCTGGGGCTGCACGCCGACTCTCCATCTGGCTGCATGTTTTGCATGTTTCCGGTATTTCTGTTTCTTAGGAATGGAACGAGAGGGACCTGTGTTCAAACCAAAAAGATCCAGAGAGGGACTGCGATCGTTTCAAAACGTCACCGTTTAAGAGCTGTCTATTTCTTTTCATTTCTATTCCTATAACGTGGGAGGGACATAACTAACAGAGATTAGCTCGCCTAAAAATAAGAAGTCACGTTTTGACCTTTTCTCGCTTGTCCATGATGAATCCATTATGATTGTTGCAATCAATGTATGTGTGTGCTTGCCAACAGCTTTTTGAGGTCTAAACATGCATGTTTGGGAAAAAAATTTACCAACTGTATACGTAAATTAAGAAAAAAAGTATTTTGAAAGTAAAACATCTTAATATCTGTAAAATCATCTTAAAATCTGTAAATTCCTTTCTCCCAACGGTTTTCCAAACACAATATATTTTGAACCTAAAATTTCGTTAACTTATATATTTTAGTTTTTGGTAACTCCTTCTTTCAAAATATATTCTGAGTAAAAGATTTCTTTTATTTGATAGAATAAATATATTTTAAATCTAATGTCTATAAAAAATAAATGCATTTTACCAAAACACATCATGGATAAAATGCATTCTTACAATATTAGACTTCCCAATCTCCTGCCATGTCATCAAGCCCTGCTTAGTCATCATCCTTGTCATTATCATGATCAGCCACATCACCTAATATATCGCACTCATCATATAAGTTACAACCAAGCCGTCATCATCCATGTCATCGAAAGGCGATAGCCATTGTCATCCTAGTCATCATCGTCCATGTCAGCATATACATCAACAGACCCATCATTCCCATGTTCGAGTGGTGGCATGCCACATCACCATATTGACGCTTGTCCATGTGGCATCAACGGCTCCTTCCTACTCATCTCACTGCATATGGACCAACCCTGGACCTGTTTAAAAACGCGGTAAAAAAGCATTGTTACGTAAGTCGAGATAAATATGTAAAGAATATTATTTCATTTTTAAAAAAACACCGTTGAATAGGTTTTTAGGTTCCTAGAAGTGTTGCCAAACATTTTTTTTGTCTGGGACATTGTATTGAACATCCAAGCTTCTTTAAGCTACACGCAACCTTGCTGTGCATATTGACCGACCATGCCCCCTTTCCAACGTCTATATATCTACGGAACCTCAAATCCATGCTTATTTTATATATATATATATATATATATATTTGTGATTAAATAGTATTGAATTTAGAATAAATCATGTTATTTTCGGAATTCGGTCATCATTCAAATAAATTATTTTCCATCTAACGAGGGTCTTCTCCTGTATGATAATGCAAGGAAGAAATGGTAGAACAACATTTTTTTAACTCACATCTTTCTTTCTAACATAACATTTACCATCCAACTAAAATATATAAATATGTATTATAAGAATAAAAAATAATATTCACGTAAACTATAATAAAAACGAATAGAGAAATTAAAAACCAAAAGAATAAAAATAAATACACCAATAAGCTATTAGACAGAGCTATATATATATATATATATTCTGTCCAAATCATCTGGGGGAACTAAAGTTTACACAATGAGTATATATAAATTAAAATGAAATATAATGCTAATTTATTTCCATGGCTTTGTTTAGGAAGGAAGCAAAGAATAAAACAGCTTGATCACTCATTTATTTGTAAATTTACAATAAATATTGGCCAAGATTTAACCGCATGCTTATTCATATCTGATTATTAATTCACTTCCAAACTTTCACCAATTTTCATAGCAGTCCTGGCTAATATAAGCCACGAAATCGAAGAGAAAGAAACTCACAATATAACGTTTATAATATAATACTAATTAAATTCACCATTAACTGTTTACCCATATAAGTTTCACATCAAGGCAAATACATATACAACAATGGCCACCAAAACAAATCTGGGCAGCCATTACCACTTTTAAATATAAGACAATCTGTCCAATATATAGTCTCCAAAATTCCTCATACTTTGGTACAGATATATTAGTCAACGAACATTGTACCTTACATTAAATCCCATTACCACATTCAATGGAATTCCTACCTCTGTCTTGTTTTTTTTTTTTGAGGATACGGCATGAACCCTAATTTTGTATACCTACTTTAGATAATTCCTCACCTTCTTAATTTAAGTATTATTTCACCTTCTCCTTATGTCCTTCTCTGTGTATATAAAACCACATCACTCCTGTGCTGAAGCATCATCTCAGCCTCATCGTCGTCGTCAAGCTATTTGCATTGTCAAGTACCATCAGTCATGCCTAAGAAGATTCAAAACTACATCTCCAAGCTCAGACGAAGCTCTAATCCCCAAATCAATTTCACTTCTTCCAAAAATTGGATCTTCTCTGCCTGTAAGCACCCTAAAACCTTGTCCGTTGACGTTGATCACCATGGAAATGAAGCTCGAGATCAGTCTCATCAACACAGCAAGAATAATGGTGCTGCTTCTTTATCTGATGTTGATCGCTTTCTGTTCGAGAATTTCAAGTCTCTATATGTCAGAGATGAAGACAATGAAGAAGAAACGGAGAGTAATGCAGAATCTGTACGAGAGATGGAAGCTCATCACCCGATATTAGAACCGATTTTGTTTGAATCGCCGCGCCTCGATCTTGGCCTTCCGCCGGATCTACGTGGCTCCAACCGGTTCTTCGTGACGCCGGGCTTGTCTGGCTCTCTAGTAGAAGATGCCGCGTGGTTAAGCGCGACGACGACGTGCGACGACGAAGCCGGCTCATGGTCGAGCTCGACCACAACCCTAAACGATGATCCGGATTTATGTTTTAATCATCGTGGAAGTCCGGCCGTGGAGACGCTTCCGCTAGACTTCATCGCCATCTTGATGTACTCGCCGAATCCGTACGAAGACTTTCTGCGGTCCATGCAGGATATGGTGGAAGCGAGGTTGAAGAATCAAGAAAGGGTGGATTGGGATTTCATGGAAGAGCTTCTGTTTTATTACCTCAACCTTA
>JANTPZ010013789.1:0-11496 GCA_025593235.1 Vachellia pachyceras
GGATCCACTTATTCTCTCTTCAACTTCACAACGGCCATTTTACAAAATTTAATGGAGTTACTAAAATTGCATCACTTCTAAAAGTTTATGTATGCTTTTGCAATTTTCAAAACTTAATTTTACCCACTACTATTGTTAAAATTCAATCTTAACCCTAAGTTATATTTATAATTCAGTTTAAGTTAATTAGGGAGAATTCTGATTCTAAATTATAAAGTTTTTTTTTTGCCAGCTAAATTATAAAGTTAACTACAATACTAATGAAATTTCAAAGATAACAATGTCTTGAATCACGCCAAAAAAAAAAATAAGAACACTAAAGTAACTTTAATTAAGAAAGATATTACCAACGGTTCCATACATTTTCAGACAAATTGTTCAAACAACACCAACATCCGTATTTTGCAGTCAATCCTACAAATAATTATTAAGCATATAATCAAGCCATGCCAACTAAACATTACAAACATGTGTGTGTGTAGATAAAATATGCCATGTGTGTGCTTTCTCGTGTGTGCGCGCACGCGCGCAAAGAAGTACAAGAGTGCGCATCGGTACACAACAAAGTCATCTTTTAAAATGGGAACAGAAATCACAGCTCTGATGACGAAGGGCTTGGAGGTGGCAAAAGATGATCAAACATATCATCTGGGAAATCATCGAAGAAGCTTTCAGGGTTTGTGGGGTTGTTATTACCATTTGGATCCCTTGTCCCAATTCTGCAACTTCCTGCTGATGGATCATAGAAAGGAAACCCTAAAAAGGGAATCTGTATTCCCATTCCAAGTTCTGATAAATCGTCATCATCATGCAAAAGGTTTCCTGCGAAACCTAATCCATCTATGAAACCATCAGACTCATTATTAGCTCTGCCCAAGAACAGATCTTCACTTTCCAGTGAGGATGGGAAAATCTGAGGGAAACCAATTCCTGAGCTTATGTCAGTAGTATTCATGTAGCTCTCAAACGGTGTTGAAAACCCTTGTTTGATCAAATTGACTGTGTCAGAACTTGAGGGGTTGGTGGAGTTCATGAGATCCGGCAAGGGAACCATCTTTATGACCTCTGAATTCTCGGCAAAGGGTGATGAGCGTGGTTGATGAACCTTTGACGAAGATTCTTCCTCAGATGAAGAACTAAACTTAGGAGCCTACACAAACAAATTATCAATAAAAGAAAGTCTTATGCAAATATAAGGACCTTCAATGAGGAAACATTACCAAATATATATACCTCTGTTCATTCTCAGCGCAATCAATTTATGGATATGAAAATTCATTAAACTAAACCAATTTCCACACAAACCTATAGGACTGATCTCTAAGCAGAATTCAGAAGACAAATAGTGACCCGAACAGATACTTGATGCAAGTCACTCAAATTTCTAATCCACTTTCATTATACATTTCAGTTAAGCACACTAGTCAAGAAGACTGAAGAATTAAATTTTCCAGGAGTTATATCATATTTTCAGGAGTTATATCATATCCAATATACATCTAACGGATTAGACTAGGCATAATATTTATTCCGATTTATAATATAAATCACTTCAACAAATTTATTATAAACAAGAAGTAATAGTTAACTCATTGAATTTATCTTAAATTATATATTTTTTTCAACTTTAACCATATTAAATGATGCTTTAAATAAGAGAGAGAAATGCATTGAGTTATATTTAAGCATTAATTATATTGACAAAATAGACAAATAGTAATTTATTACTCTCCAAGCAGATTTATATTATGAAGGGGAAGAAGTGTAGACTTTAACTTTCTCATGGACATCTTTATTTTTTTTTCGTTACATTACGTTACAGTATATCATGTCTGCAGTGAATGGTTCCTGGCTTAAAGAAAAATAAAGCCAAAGGAGAGAACTAAGATTCCAGAATGGCACTAAATCCATGAATTAGAATATATGGGTAAAATGGTAGTAAGAACCAAGGAATTGCTATAAGAAACCCCAAACAATTAATCTTTCAACTTCCATGGAATTTTATCAAACACCCATGGAATAACAAATGGACTGTAATACATGATTCTAAAATATCATCCTTGGATTGAAAAGGACCGAAAAGAGAAATTCCTCAATTACCTCCAGAGGGGGAACATTGTGGAAACTGGGGACTTTATTTTTGTTCTTGTGAGATTTGGATGATGGCTGTGAAGAATGTAGACTCCTAGCGATCCTCTTTTTCCTACTACTCCAGAAATTCTTGACATCATTGTCTGTTCTTCCTGGCAAATAAGACGCAATCTTGGCCCATTTGTTCCCAAATTGTGCCTGCATCTCAATCACCACCCTCTCCTCCTCCACCGAAAATTTGCACCCACTAATTCAAAAGAACAAAACCCCATCAAAGAATTTCAACTATAAGCTTAAATATTCAAATCTACATGAGCCCAGAAACTATATAAAACATCCCCTGTGATAAAAAAAATGTTTTTTTGGATAGACTTGAACAGAACTTTCATCAAACACAAAATCGACTAAATAAGGAATATGAAGAAAGAGGAACAAGTAATACTTCTTGAGGTTTGGACGAAGCTTATTGACCCAACGAAGTCGACAAGACTTGCCGGTGCGTTGAAGGAGGCCCTTGGATCGAATGGAGCTCCAGTCTCTGGGGCCATACTTGTTGACATGGCTTAGAAGAACTTCGTCTTCCTCGGCTTTCCAAGGCCCTTTCCTTACAGGCCCTTGATCCTTCTTCTTCACTTGCATTATTCTCTGCAAATCTCCCTCCCTCTCTCTCTATCTATCTCTCCCTCTCTGCGTGAACAATGTCTGGGTATTTTGTTCTCTCACTCGAGTTCTATGTGACGGTTGAAGCGGTTATTTACACTTCCCTCCCATTACCAAGCCCACGTTCCTCAAGTATCGTGTTTCAAAATGATTGTGAAATGACCGAATCAACCCCCGCCGAGCTAAAAGTGCGGGACAAAACGTCGGGTGTTGGGCGGTTTTGTTATTTATTGGGCCATAGAACCCAACCCAGGAACAAGTTTGTAATGTGTGTTTGAGAATCCGATAGAAGAGAAAAGTTTACGGATTCTAAGAAAAATTTATGGTATCCAAAAAGAATTTATAGATTTTAAAATAATTTTTATAAATTTTAAAATATTTTTTACGAATTTTAAAATGTTTTTTGTCTTGGCTTGCGTGCATCGTTGGAGGAAGATTTTCCAAACATGCACAATTATTGTAGTATTAAAATACAACTGGAGTCATCAATGGTTTTGATCTAACGAAAAGAGTTAATTCTCACAATATGATAAATTAAAGTTCAATTTTTTTACTGAAAGGAGTATTTATATTTAATTCCAATATGACTACCTCATGTAAAAACAACATTTAACTAAAGTTCACCGTTAGCAATGAACTGATGAACAAGTGTTTTAGGGTGAATTACCCTCAAGTCCCAAGGAAGAGTTATATTTACAAAATGGTCCCAAATATTAGCCTTAAATACAAAATGGTCCCAAAAATTCATAAAATTACAAAATGGCCCCAAGAATAACTGCTGAGGTTGTAAATGAAGGCTGCTGAGGTTGTTAGAGGTTGTTAATGACAAACAACCTCTAACAACCTTAGTAGCCTTCATTTACAACCTCAGCAGCCTTCATTTACAACCTGAGCAGCTATTCCTGGGATCATTTTGTAATTTTGTAAATCTTTGGGACCATTTTGTATTTAAGGCTAATATTTGGAACCATTTTGTATTTACTTGTCTTGCTTGGGACCTGAGGGTAATTCTCCCTTTTTTTTATCAATCCAATCAATTTTTGACAGGTACAATCAATTTCATTGAGTTAAAAAATAGGGAGATTTATTGTAAGATCCCAAGGAAGAAAGTTATTTATGAAAAGGTTTTAAGAGTTGTCAATGGCAGCTGTTCCACTTGTCACTGATACTTCTCAACTTGTCATTGATAACCTCTTGGGACCTTTTAATAAATAACTTCCTTCCTTGGGACTTTACAATAAATTTACCTTAAAAATAGAAGTTTGTCATATTTGAGTCAAAAAAATTTTATATGTCCAATCGATCAATGATATTTAAGATTATGTTTTGAACATTTCATTTACATGTGGATTAATGCCTTTTAGTATTTCTATTAAGATTATCTATGAATAGTTTTTTATATTTTAGTTAATCATATAATTTTAATTATGGTACATTTAATTCCTATTCAACTAGGATTGAACCATTGATTCTTGAATTGCTACATCAACCAAATTTAATGACTTAGCTTATCTCACATTCAATCTTGGTTATTATTAGTTAGAAAAAATACATTAGGAAAAAGGTCGATTTCTTTTTAGGTCATTTTTGATAAATATCCAAATTGTTTAGTTCTTTTTTAAAATATATTTTTAAAAAAGAAAAGTTTAGACAAGTTGAGCGCAGAAGGTTTATCGAGTGCAGAACATGCTTGCATACTCTAAATGTGTATAGATGCAATAACATATCATCCGCTTATAATGCATTCATATTACCAGTGAAATTTGAACTCATTATCTTACAAACTTTGACTTTTCCTCATATCATATATGTATATATAACTAAAAATTGTACATCGATTGGTCCTTGCAATCATTACATGTGACATCTTTAATTAAATTAATTGGTCCACCTCATTTATTTACACAGTTAATAATATTTATAAGTACGTCATTAATGAGTTTTCATTTTTTGAGATAGTTTCATTGACATTGTTATTAATGGACGGTAGCTTCTTTTCTATTGTTCAACATAATTGTTCATTAGAAATTATAGATAAATTCAATAAATTTCTAAGCTATATATTTATGGACAAATGACATATGTTTTAATGTTGTTCATTATTAATAGATGTATTCTAAATTTTGGTTATGCTTGAGCCCATCATATTTTTTTTTATTAACAAGGCAAGCAAGGCTTGAAAATGAGAACAGTTACATGAAACCAAAGTCATGGGGAGGGTCCCCCAAGTTGGATCTCACATCGAGATATAAGGGCCCTAAACAAAAGCTAGGAGGTTCGTGAAGAAAAACAAATCTTGGACTTGATCTGTGCCCATTCCTGGCGAGAAGATACGCACAAAGAAGTGCTTCCCTGTGACAGTGTATGATCTCCAAATCTCATCCCCTCCCAATGAGATGGTGAATATCTTTTACTATATGGTTGAGTGGATGAGACATCCCCAAACTAGAGAAAATAAGTTGTATAGCCTTAAGAGAGTTCTTGTAAAGCTTTACCTTATCTAACCCTTTGATCTGACATAACGCCAACCCTTGTCTAATGGCCTGCAGCTCTGCTTCCGTAGTCGATGCAAATCCAAGGCTCGCTTGGAACCCTCCCTTCTAGTTGCCCTGCTCATCATGCACCAGCCCACCACACGCCACATGCTGGTGCTGATTCGCAGATCCATCAACATCAATTCGCACATGCCCGGCAGTGGGAGGTCTCCATCTACAAGATGCTCGATCGGGAATTTGGTAGATTGCATGCCTGAAATGCCCATCTTCCACACCCTCCATAAGATAATTCAAACATCTGGACACCAGCTCATCTGGAGTTGAACTACTATGCTCAAAGGCTTTACGACAACTATTCTTTTAAATGATCCAGCATGCAATGGTGAAAATTTTGCACCAGTTCCATCTGGATATCTTCTTCGCCTGCGGTTTGTTAGTAAGATTCCAATTGATCCAGTCCTGCAAGTCACTAGCAAAGAAAATAGTAGAGTATATAGGGTTAATAAGACTCACCCATACCTTTCTGGCAACCTCACAATCCCTCAAGGCATGAATAATATTTTCCTCTCTGCCACACTCGAAGGCACACTCACAAGTAGCTGAAGCATTTCGTCTCATCCTAAGGAGGTTGGTTGGTAATCTCTCATGGAAAACTTGTCACATAAAGTATTTGGCTCTCTCCGGTGTATCCCACTGCCAAATGTTCTTCCAATCAGATCTATTGGAACAGTTCTGCTAAGTGTAAATCATCCTGTACGCCGATTTGACATTAAAATTTCCATCGGCAGACTTTCTCCAGCACAGAGTATCCATTTCAGTACCCTTCGGAGCAGGAACCATTAGGTTTCGATCAATGATCCACCTAGGTATTTAAAGGCTCCATTTATACACATCCCAAGTGCCGGAAGGGGTGACGAAATTGTTCACCGTAGATTCGATACTCACATTATGCATATTTCTATCTACATATTCCCTTAGAGGTCTATCTAACGATGCCCATAAGTCATTCCAAACCTTGGTGTTTAAACCACTCCTGATTTTGTATCCCACTTCTCTATAGAATTTATCCCAAACTATCGTTATTGCATGCCAAACAACAGATTGGCAGCTTTTACTTTTGATCACCGGGGTTATTCCATTGCCGCATTTGTACTTGTTCCATAAGCATTGAACCCACAGTGCATGAGGTTTCATCAGTATTCCCCAGCAGAGCTTCCAGATGAACGCCTTGTTTTGACAAATGAGATCTTTGATGCCTAAGCCCCCTTCCACCTTCTCCGCTTTAATGATTTCCCAAGAAATAAGATGCATTTTCTTTATATCATGATTCTGGTTCCAAAAGAAGTCTCTGTTTAGCTTTTCGATTTCTTTCAACACCCCCTTTGGAAGAAGCATAGTTTGCATTTGATACACAGGCAGGGAAGATAAAACTGATTTAATTAGAACTGTTCTTCCTGCCATACTCAGAAACCTGTCCTTCCAACTTGCTAGCTTTCTATTCACCTTTTGAATAAACGAGGCAAAGGTACTCTTCACCACTCTTTTATGAAATAGAGACACACCTAGGTACTTGCCAAGGTCAGTGGACAAGTCAATGCCTAGAGTCTGATTGAATTGAGCCGCATGAGCGGGGCTCACATTATGTGAGACAAACATCTTGGACTTCTGTAAATTTATTTGACAGCCTGAAGCTTTACAAAAGAAGCTCAGGATTTCCTTCATCTCAACCATATGCTCCTGGGACGTTTCAGAGAAGAGAACCAAATCATCTACAAGAACAAGTGAGACACGTCTGGCCCCCTCGTACTAATTGCCATGGGTTGCTATCGTTTATGATGAGCCTCCTTCTGGATCATCTGCCCTAACCTTTCCATACACAAAATGAAAAGATATGGGCTAAGAGGTTCCCCTTGCCTAACTCCTCTAGTGGGCGAGAAGGACTCAAAAGGTGTGCCATTCTAGAGCACTCTCATTGAGGATGAGAAGACACAGCTCATCATGAGGTTCACAAAGTCCTCACTCAGCCCCAAGTTCGACAAGGTAGATTGCATAAAGTCCCAATCCAGCCTGTCATAGGCCTTTTCCATATCAACCTTTACTGCTACATACCCCGTGCCACTTTTCTTCGTCCTCATAGTATGGATGGCTTCCTGAGCTATGATTATGTTATCACAGCTTTACCTTCCCTTGATAAAACTACTCTAGTTGGGCCCCACAAGATAATTCATCACATGCTTGAGCCTGTTGCTAAGCAGCTTGTTGATGACCTTATAGCATACATTACACAAAGAGATCGGTCTAAATTCCTTCAGGCATCTAGGATGGTCGACTTTCGGGAGTAAGACAATATCAGTTTGGTTAATCTCTCTTATTTTCCCGGGGTTCCTCACCATCTCATAAACCAAATGGCAAACTTTATCCCTAATCTCGGACCATTAGTTTTGAAAGAAGTGAGCGTGTAAGCCAATCGGCCCAAGCACTTTGAAAGCACCCATCTCAAAGACCGTATTTTTTATTTCGACTTCGGTTACTTGCCTTTGAACCTGAGAAAGTTGCTCAACACTCAAACTAGGGAAGGAGGTAGGCCATTCCTGCATATATACCACATTCGGATCCCAAGAATACAAGTCCTGTTAGAACTTTTGAGCCATATGCTTAAGTTCATCAGAATTCGTGATCCAGTTACCCCTATCATCCTCTAGAGCCTCAATTATGTTCGTCTTTCGCTGCATCTTAGCGGAAGCGTGGAAGAATTTTGAGTTTTTATACCCAAATTTAAGCCATTTGCAATGGGCTTTCTGGAACCAAAGCAACTCTTCTTGATTATTCAACTTAATGTAATCCATCCAGAGACGCTTCTCAAGTCTATGCAACCCATTATGAGGATTCCTCCTTTGTTCTTTATCAATACCCTCAAGCCTTCTCACCAGCTCTGGTTTCTTCCTTGGAATATTCCCCACAACCTTGCTGTTCCATTCCTTGACTTTGGACTCAAAAATTGAGCGTCCCTCCAACGAATCCTTACCTTCCCACGCTTCCTGAACAACTTTCTTGAAATCTGGTTCGAGACACCAAGCTGCTTGATATTTAAATAGCACACACTCCTTCCTTGCCTTCTCGACACATAGCCATCCGCCACAACAATTATCCTATGGTCAGATTTAAAGCGCAGGTAGTGGAAAGTTTTGAGATAGGGGTGAGCAAGCTCCCAATCCACATTACAGAAGGTCCAATCTAGACGCTCCCGTATGCCTTCCCTTTCCCACTTATATCTATCTCCCACAAAAGGCATTTCTAATAAACCACAAGAGCTGATACAAGAGTTAAACTAACCCATTAAGCCCATCATATTATTGAATTACTTCATTCTTACCATTTTATAAATAATAATTATCTAAATCATGAAAAATGATTAATTTAAATCAATTAAAAGTAATAGATATGCAAGAGAAATAATTTTTTCTTCCAAATATATATTTATTTATAAAGATAATGAGTTAGAGATAATTAGTGGAAAAAAATGACAGAGGAGTATAATAAATTGGGGGCCAAAATATAAAATGTAATAAATTTTTTTAAAAAAACTAAATTGTTGGTTATATAGAATTACCTCTGTGTGAGAAAATATTGCTTATAAATATAACTAAGAGGATTATACCCTTCAAATTTATTTGGTATGACTTTAATATTATTCATTTAGTTTATTTGTCTAACAATTCCATATAACCATGCAATGCACCAGGTTATTAAATCTTATTTAATATCCAGGTGCTACTGAATTATACTCTTTTTTTAATATTTTTGACTCGAAATTCCATTTATAAGAAATCATTCAAGATAAATTTAATAACGCTATTATTAATGAAATATACTAGCACTTATTTCAATGACTTTTTTTTGGCCAAATATTTTAGTGACATTCATTCCATGTATTTGTTTAAAAAAAGATTTTTTTAAAAGATAATGAGGTTAACCAATTTTAACTAAATTATCTAGTACTTTATGTATAAAGTTAATGAACTCTTGTATAAAAAGACCATATAAAATATTGATCCATTTAATGTGTCTCTAAATAAGAGATGCAGTAAACAATTTAGCACAAAAAATTTTTGTCAGGCTAGTATTTGTATTTTTTTGGTCCGTTTGGGAATGTGCTAGAAAAGTATTTTTAAGCAAGCTGAGGCAAATATATGGAGGAGATTATCTCATTTTACGGAAAAACACTGTTGAACGTGCTTTTAGAGACTATATAAACTTTACCAAACAAGAACATTATCTAACCCTTTTATTTGATCAGTAAGTACATAACTGCTTTTCTCAGTGCTAGAGACAAAAAGATGCTCATAAAATAATTTCCCATATGAATAAATCTTCTAATTGCCTTGCTTTAGTTTAAAAAAAAAATGTACATCCTATTATCACTACATATATGTGTATATATATAGTTATATATATAAGGGATAAAAGTTTAAAAACTACAAAAGAGAAGGGACACTTCCATGTCAGCATACAGTAGTCCACACCACGACAGTAGATATATAATCTTCCCCACTTTTTCATCATACATGGACTATTAACCTCTAAGAATGCAAAGGAGCCAAATCTTCTTTTGAAAATATATTAGGCCTGAACCTCAATATAAGAGATGGACAAAAAATTTACTTTGATCCTAAATATAAAATCATAATCCATTGTCTTTCAAATTTATATCTTTTTCCCTAAAGTGTCCCCAATGAGTGTCAATTACATCATGTTAAGAGATTCCATCAATGAATAGCTCCAATTCACATTAACACAATGGTATTTTAGAAAAGCTACCACTCATTTATAACAAATAATTAAGTTAATTTTATTAATATCCTTTAGTTATGTAATTCTTATATTTTGGATAAGAGATAATAACAGAGATTCACATCATTGGAATTAGTATCGATTCACGATTAGCCTATTTATCTCTCCTCTAATATAGAATTTGTTTGGTTTCTCTTCCTAAAACTTATGTTTGATTTCAAAACTTAGGTTTTGTTTAAGTATTCACATTTTTCAGAAAAGTTATTTTAGATACAAAACTTCAGTTTAAAACCTAAGTTTTGAAAATATTATTTTCTTATCAAATTACACCATCTCTTCTAATAAATTTTCTCTTTCATACTTTTTATTCATTTCTCTTTCCTCTTTCCTACATACTTATTGCATTGAACTTCGTAAAAGCTAATAACTTCCCAAATACAGAACTTGTTTGGATGTATAGTTGAAAATAGCTTTTACAGATTTCAAGGCAAAACCTAGGTTTTAGATAATATATTTTGGAAAATAGCTTTTACAGATTCCGAAGCAAAACTTAGGTTTTGAAAAGTGATTTTATATTTGGGAAGTTATTAACTTTTACGGATTCCAAGGCAAAAAGTGGATAGGAAAGAGAAAGAAAGAAAAAGTAGGAAAGAGGAAAAAGTAGGAGAGAAAAAATCTAAGTTTCAAAACCTATGTTTCAAACTGGGATTTTGTAACCAAAATAGCTTTTGGGAAAAAAATTTCTTTCGGACAAAACCTAGATTTTAAGGTCATACCTAGGTTTTGAAACCAAACCTAGGTTTCAAAACCTAGGTTCTAGAAGCTGTTTCCAAACAAGCTCATAATCACTTTCAAAACCTAAGTTTTACCTCAGAATCCGTAAAAGCTATTCTCAAAAATCTAGATTTTACCTCGGAATCCGTAAAGCCTATTTTAAAAAGGAATTGCAAACGAGCCCATAATATGTTTGAAGAAGGATGAACAAAGAAAGATTGACATCATTGGGGTTAGCAACTTAGCATCGCTCAAGAATCCTAATTCTTAGAATTTTGTCAAAGGAAATGTAGCCATGAAACATAAGATATTCCAATTCCTTCCTAATAACTCTGTCACACGTTTGAACACTTACATGATGATGAAGTAGTAAATGAAGAATCTGTACAAAGTCAATCAGAATATGTCCCTCAGTTCATTCGCAATACATGGTCAACAACTAATGATTGTAACACTGAATGTTTGAAGGTACATAGAATTGTTCAAACCAATGTTTTGGGGCAGCTGGGTGAATTTTATAAGCCATATCTACAAAACGATTATAGCTACACGCAATCACAGTTACAATGGAATAATTTTCTACAAAAAGGCCCTTTTCTTTAAGCCACAAATGAAATCTGTACCTAGGCTTAATACGGTTCTCTAGATTATAATACAAGACTGCTGCCAAAGGGTTCATACACTG
>JANTPZ010013790.1:0-10036 GCA_025593235.1 Vachellia pachyceras
ACTATTAATTAATTAATTAGTAATAAATTAATGTAGATTATGACCGGAGAAAGGGTGGGTGTGTGAGAGGGGATTGTAGATGGGATGGACCCAGTAGCTTTCGGTTTTGAAATTGAGGCCACATCTAGCTTTTCTCTTTAGTGGAACGTGCACGCCGAAGTTGGAATCGGTGAGGCAGCGAAAGCTGGAAATTGGAAAACAGGATCGAAAGATCGGCTAAAGGAAATGGCGGATTGGGCCCCAGTGTTCATCGGCGTGGTGCTGTTCGTGCTTCTTCAACCAGGGCTGCTCTGCTCCTTCCCCGGACACAGCAATCAGCTTGAGTTCGGAGGAATGAAGACCAATGGTAAAGCCATCTTCTTTCACACCCTCATCTTCTTCGCTCTCTACGCCATCCTTCTCTTGGCTCTTCACATTCATATTTCCATCGACTGACTCCGCCTTGATCTGGATCTTTCCTTCTCCACCGGTAACTCTGTATTCCCACCTCTGTATAGTTATGCGGCTCAGATCTTATCTCTCTTCTTGTCCATGGTATCCAACGTCCTCAGATCTATTTGTCTGGTCAATATTCTCATGCTGGGGGACTGTCGATTTTCAGTCTCTCATTGTTTTCTTCCAGTATTGTTGACTAATCTATTGAACACTGGTCAATTATAGATCTTAAAATCCATCCAATAAACTTTTATATATTTAATCTTTTGCGGACCTCGAACTCGACTTCTAGCTCGGTTTTGGGTTCCAAATGTCTGCTCGATAAATGAATAGCAGCCAAAATAGTTTATCCCAACATGATTGTATCGCTATGTTTGGGAAAATGGATCAGGATTCACATTTGGAAGATCTGGTCCCACGAGTATTGCTGGGGAAAATATTGCCGCGTTAACTAATCTAAATAAAATTCACTTATAAGGATTACATCATACGTTCACTCAGAAGCTCTAATGAAAAACTGAGCTTCATGCTTGAAATTTGAGAGCTAATTGATTAAACCGAGCCTTGGGAGCCCATCATTAACAAAATGTTCTTCATAGGCTGAACTTCACTATAATGCTCATGCGAGGAGGTTGCTGAATTTACTCTCACTGTAGAATTTAAGATTAGAATTTCTGTGTTTAGTGACTTGATGAAATGTGAATAAACTAAAACTTACCGCTTAATTTATTACACTAGGGAATAAGTTGGACCAAATCAGGGTCAATAGTCAATCATAGATAGGAGAATTAAGAAGATAAAATATTGCTATACTGTTATTATAATTGCAATTAGGGAGATCAGACCGAACCTAGATGATCACTGACTTGGCTAGTCTATTACAAACAGAATCCTACATATTCACAAGCATTTGATAATTTCTTTTGCCTATTCAGGACTGGCTATCATCTCAACTTGAAACTAATCACTATTAATCCTTTACACCCAATTCAAATCATACAGAAATCAAAAGGGAATTTTTTTTTCCCGAAACCACGAACATATGCTTTTGCAAAGTTTTGCTCACTAGTCACTCCTATTCATAGCAATAGAGCCACATATTGACATGCCAAGTTGATGGAGGATTATCGAAATCTACAGAAATGAAGATAGGAGTATAACTACTGTCAGCAATAACGACACAAAACTCGTACTGAAACTGAACAATTGAGCAGAGATGGCAGAGCAAGGAGGCAAAATGGGTTCAAGTGAAGTGTAGGTGAATGCCCACGGCAACAACCAAGATGGTAAGAATACAGAAGAATATGATGGCATGAATCAGAATAGCTATCCCGCTGGTATTCATGTTCCCAAACTCCACCATCCGATACCGTGACGGAATCTGGAAGAGCAGCCCCGGCGATAGGAGGATGAAGAGTGCCACCGCCACGATGACAGGCCCCCAGTCGGCTTCCATCTCCGTCTCAAACATTGTGAAGTTTTGCCGGTTCCAAGGTTTATGGATGATGATGATGATGATGATGGAATGATGCCGCCATGTGACAGTGGCAGTGGCAGTTTCTTAATAAGTAGTAGCAAGAGGGTTAGTTGCTTGGTGAGTAAGGAGAAGGGGATGATGCCAAACTTGGTGAGAAAGAAGAGATTGGGATAGCTGAAGAGGAAAGGTATAATAATGTGAGGTAGTGGATCTGCTTTATGGCTATTTAGGAAATAGGACTCCTACTTTATCCATATTTTTTCTCCGTTAGCTTCTGCATGATTCATCACTCGGAGGCTTCTCTTTTAGTGTTTGCTTTACAGATTTATTAAAGAGGCTCGAACTTATGGACTCAATTAAACTAATTTTGATAAAGAGAAAAAAGAAGGAAAGATTTGAGGAGCGGCCGGTGCCTAAATTTGTGTGCTCAGACTTGGCAAAATGTGAAGCCTACCTGATGTGAAGCTGGAAAAAGATGACATGAGATTGAACTCCATACAATGTTGGACTGCCCCTCTCCTGGACTCAAAGCAGCTTGGTGGTGGACACGTTCCCAAATGTTAACCAATTATGCCTGAGATTGGTAACGAGTATTATCAAGTTAAAGCCAAATCCTAGAGATTTCCAATCAACTTTTGTATTCTCCAATGCTTTTCTTGTAAATCATACTCCACCACCAGATCCTGGAGATTTCCAATCAACTGCGAACCGGAAGAAGGAATTTTAAGGTAAGAAGTAAGCAAGAAGAGAACAAATGTGGGCACAAAAAAACAAGATGACAAATATTGGGGGCGTATTTGGAATAATATTTTCAAAAGCCAAATACAAGTTCAATAGTATTTTTTTCGTAAAACAAGATAATCTCGTTCACATATTTACCTCAATTTACATAAAAGTATTTCTCTACCGCGTTTTTAAACGGGTTCATTAAAAAGAAAAATGGTAATCAACACACCATATATTTTACGGTAGCACTCGGAATCATGAACTTTGATCATCCTAAAGCATTTTTCCATCAAAACTCAAGATTTAAAAGTAATATTAAGGAGAAAATGGTAATCAACACACCATGTATTATCATTAAAATATTTTTCTCACTAGTAGCAAACACCCTAAATTTAAATCTTGAATTCTATTAAAAAAAATACTTCAAGATATTTATTAAGTACCATCAGACGTACTACGCTATCCGACTTAAGCTTAGGACGCAATTGAGAGTGTGAAAGTGAGGCGGGCGACAAAAGTGGCCGTCCGGGATGGAAGAATCCGAGCACGGAATCGTTGCATCCAATGCCCACTCTCTTGTCCGTTCTCCTTTTGAATGTTTCTCCGTTCACTTGCTTGACATGCCGTCTTGTTTTATCTCTCATCCCTGTCTGTACCGATTAGGGTTTCTGCCTATAAATCCACGATCCTCCTCGTTCATGAATTTACATCTTCCCCCACCACTGACCGATAAAAATGGCGGATTGGGGCCCTGTGGTGATAGGCCTTGTGCTGTTTGTGCTGTTCACTCCCGGCTTACTCTTTCAGCTTCCAGGCAAAGGCCGACCGGTGGAATTCTGCAACTTCCAGACCAGCGGCATCTCCATTTTCGTCCACACCCTTCTCTTCTTTGGCTTCATGGTTATCTTCCTCATTGCCATTGGCGTTAGCATCAATTCTTGATCCTACTTCCCTGTTTCATTTCTTGGCTTTCTATATGCTTACACTCTCAATGATTTTTGTTATGGTCAAGGCATATTCATATTGCGCTTGTACGTTAACTGTTATTAGCAAACACATTATATTGATTGGCACATCACTTAACACTGTCATACTGTCATTTGTCAACTGAAAATTTTGACGTAAATCCTGTTTATCGATTAGTCGCCAACCTTTAAGGCTCAGAAATATCGAGTTCGGAAGTTTTACGAAGGAGGGCCTGTACGCGCAACAGAAACTTCATGAATTGACTTCTTAAGACCACGAAGAAACAAGATTGTGAGCCAACAATAAGAAAGCAAGATTAATTACAAAGGGAAACAGATTAGTCAATTCATTCAAAATCATCACGGCTCGTTTATAATCAGAGTTGACACATGCATCATCAGCGTCTTAGCCAATCTTTCTCCTCGAAGCTCTAACAAGACATTGGTGTACGTCAGCTTTTGAATAAATCCGAACCAGCAAAAGTAGATATCCAGAGAGAATGGAAAGCTACAATCATGCGATTTCAAGCTATGACCATAACCAGATACACATAATGAACAAAAGCTTAAAAGGATAATTAAACCAACGGCACAATAGAAAAACATCCCAAACGCAAATAAGTCGGGACTCACAGGGGATATCCATGAGCATCGGGGCAGAACCGAGAAGGGTCCGACCCAACCGAGATAAGGTTGAAACCACCGAGGCAGTATAGAATGCTAATACCAGAGCAGTAACCCAAGGCAATAACATGAAGCCGATGAAAAAGGCCAAGGAGCCGAAGAGCATCAGGGCCAGAGAAATCCCCAAGAACAGAGAAGCAAAAGCAGCTGGGGAGACCTGCGCCGACAGCAAAGTGGTGCACAGATGTCTCATGGTTGAGGAAGCAGCAACATGAGAATGTGAGGTGGGAAGAGGGAGCTTGAGAACGTGAACGATGAGGGATTGGATCCCGTACAACACCCTCGAATGTTCATCTTCGTCCTCAAATTGGGTCCTCATAGGTAAGTTGGGGATTCGCGGGAACATGTGGGAATGAAAAGGAGGAGAGGGTTACATGATAAGGATTGGAGCGAGGAGTGATGAGTGGGAATCAAATCTGTTTCGAATATCGAGACCAATGGATAAGCATAAAATATTCCCAACATGTTCGGAAATATATTGAAAAAAAAGTTTTGTAGATTTCGAACTAAACATGTGATAGGATTTTGTTTCGATTTGTCCCTTTATTCATCATATCACAATGAATAATTTTCCAATTTTTCTTCTCTTATTTCTTAAGTAAGAAATTTCAATTAAATTTTGAATCAATTCTTACGAGTTGAATCAAGATCAACATTTATTGATAAATTGCAACTACTTAGAAACCTTACAAGTTACATGATAAGCAAGTTCGATTCGGCCAGGATGTTTGGGTGGGCTTGTGTCTTGACATTTACTGACCCGACCCAACTAATTAAGCAATTAGGATATGAGAGAGTATTTAACACCAAATATAACCAAAGTTTTATACTTTCATTGGTATAGCACCTGTAAGTTGTAAATTAGCATTAACAATATTGTCACGTGAGTTAGCACACGGTTACACGTTGATATTAGATTTTGGAAAGACAGAAGTGGAATGCTAAAACTTCTACAAAAAATGGAGTGGTTAATAATTTATTGAAAATTCCATGTGTGTTTGAATTAGATTTGATGTTTTGAGACAAGCTGAAGACTTTCTCCATCTGAATGCAAGTCATGTCTATCATTATTTTCCTAATAACTTGGGAAAGAAGAAAACAGAGCTAAAACCTGATCCAAAAAGACAAAACAAAACAAAAGAAAACAGAGCGGAGAAATTAAAACGGCATGAGGAGATTGATAGTTCTGCTGCTGGCATTTTATAGACTCGAGAGAAAACACAGTTACAACGTTAAAAGAAAAGGCAGTTACAACTTATAACTGTGAGAGCTAAGGAAGTTTTGTGATAGATACATGAAAGCAAGAAAAAAGCAGAAGCTAACTGGACTCCTGAAACTTGACTCGTTCTGAGTTTAGTCGCTCAAGCTTGAAATGTTCTTGAACTCTTGATATATACATAGAAGCTTTAATGTCCACGCTCTCATCGGCAGCCACTCCATACATATCTTCCAATTGAACCACAAGGTCACCGCGTTTATTATCTGCCACCGCAAACGAAACCTTCGGCTTTGACTGTGCAATTACGTAGTCTTGATGAGCCTGCACGTACCCCACAGTACCGGAGGTTGATGAAGATGATAAGCTAGGCTTCGCCTTGTTACTTGCTGTTGATGATGCCTTGTTTCCTCTTTGCAAACCCATCAACTTCCCCTTCAACAACTCTCTGCTACGCTTACGTGTAAACTCCATGGATCTTGACCACCAACTTCTCTCTTCCAAGTGTTTGTGTTTTTGTTTACTATGATGTGCTTTGCCTATAACACGATGGGTTGCTTATATATTGTTCAGTCGCCAACTTTTTGTGTTGATTTTTTATTACAGATAAACTTGAGCATAAACAGAGACGAGGGAATGGGTTGTGGTCCCTCATCTAAATATCCACAGGAATAATCTCTTTCATTCGTGTTGGCTAGCAGATATATTCGAATAACTAGTTTATTAGATCTAGGAGCTATTTAAGATCTCAATGATCCAGTTTTTCCTTTATTATATATGCTCAAGATATGTGTAGCCATTAGCAATCATTACTTTCTTAAATCAAGTTATCCTTTTAGAGATGCGGAGTTATCTCCTTATGTACTAATACAACCACTGATATTAAAATACCCTGCAAAATGAAATGCGTGAGCAAGCTATTGGGGATGTAATTGGCAACACTTTTTTTCTTTCCTTTTTCAATCTTTCACCTTCATCTTGTATCAAAATAAAAAGCTTTGTTAATTATGATTAATAAAAGGGAAAACTGGAGAATCTATCACATTGTTTATGTGGTACTACTTGGTATAAGGGATCGGATTCTGTGTTTTTGGATCCGAATTTGGTGCGCGAGGCTCTTGCTAGCAAACTGCCAAAATCAGAATTGAATCACTACGTCCACCGTCCGCACATCATTTCCAGAATAATCCGATAAACCCAAGAATTTGGGATTTCTTAGCATTCAGGGGGGGGGGGGGTGGACTCTTGAGTCGTTTTTTGAAGTCAATAACAAAAACCTCGCGAATCACCTGATCCCAGTACAGCAGAGGCAGAGAAAACTAATAGAAACCTTATCTTCATGAAGAAGATAAAAAGTAGAAGGAATAGAAATAGGATAAGAAGGGTATCTTCTTTAATCTCAATCTCAACAGTGCTTTTCCTTGCATGTTACAACAGAGGTCGAATATTTTGCAGGTTGCCGTAGATCACGCAACGTTTAAGCACAACAAGTAGTACAATTCCCTGACACTGGTACTTGACAATTCATTCAATGAACCACCTGTTTGTGATAATACCAGCTAAGGTTATTGGGTCTGGTCTCTGCAAGCCACGTAGGGAAGGTTATCAGTACATTAGTGTAGTAGTTTTGTTGTTGCTTTCTGAGTTTGGAATGTATGTCACAGATGAGGCAACAAAACGCTGGTGCCCAACAACTGAACTGCGGTGCTTTAATCAGACATGAAGTAGCAGAAGACAGGCATCACCAAAAGTTAATGAGTGCTACAGGGGTAAAGATATTCCCCGCCATTGTCTAGTGAGGCAAGTGGCGTTCTTTCAGCAACCAGCAAGGTCATCGCGTTAATAGTGGGATCTGAACTCGCTGCCATATGTTTTATGAACCAACTCTTTAACAACTAGACCAACATTTGTTGGCATTATGACGTATGCTTTCATGTTTAATTATTTGGCAAGTCAGCAGCAACAGGGTGTGTTGTGCATATGAATGGGGTGAGAGTGAATTGTGCTGGAGATATCTGAAACTTGTGGGCACGCTGGGGGAGACAACTTTTACTTGGATCTCAAGTCTCGAAGGGGTGAGTGAGTGAAGCATTGCTTTTGCTTTCATGGGAAGGGAACGATGATGGGATTGTTGATGCGTTTCAATTGTTGAGGTGTCCGTCGCGTGGAGTGCTTTATTCCCTGACATTTGGTGGTTGCATGGGATCTTAAATTATTGAACACTGATTGGTCCCTCCATGCCCAGTATTCTCTGCATCCACCATATATCTCCTATTCATACGTTCATACCCTTATTTGCCTATTCTTCTTCTTCTTCTTCTTCTTCTTCTTCTTCTTCTTCTTCTTCTTCTTCTTCCTCTCTGTGGGTTCTTGGCCGGACGAGCGAGGAGGCGTTGATTCTGCTTCATTCCTGAATCCGCAGGAAAAGCTCAGAACTATCGGTTGTAGCGTTATGCATGTATGCTTCTTGGCGGCATCTAGTGTGCTGGAAACTCCACCCAAGTCATGTTATTAATTCTAAAAATTGAATTCGGCAACGTCTCTATCTCTAAAGCGTGCGCGTCAAATATTCCCACTCACATGCGGAGTAAGGGGTCCATTTAGTACGCAGCATGTAATAATAGTAATACCGATCGAGTCGCGATGTAACTGCAGCAGCACTCAGGTGTGCAAGCAACGTTGGCTTTGGAAGATATTGCACAATAATATGCACACACAAGTCATTTAATTATATATTTTGGTATGAAGTAATGTGAATGATTTTTTGCTAACAGAAGATGTCCCTGAAACGAGACAATTCTTCTCAAGGCATTGGCAACCAATGTTATTAAAACCGGACCGGTGACTGAACCAGATAAGGCAGCGGGTTAAGGGTCAGTGGGTCAGACCGGAGTCAAACCGAGGGTTAAACCGGTGACGAATAAAAAAATGAAAAATAAATATTATCACACATTAACAAAATCAAACTATCTAGAATTAAAATTTTCAAAAGATAAGTAGTAAATTCCATTATTAACAAAATAACAATTACCAAATCAATAATATACTCATAAATTATCTATTATCCAACATTATTTACCGTTTCAAAATATTCATCCTAATAAACTATCAATATATATATATATAGACACACACACACACACACGTGGGAAGGGACATTTTGTTTTTCCCCTTCAAACATACACCAAAATGTTCTCCTCCATATATTCCACAAATGGGACAAGAACAATCAACATGCAACAAAATGACAGTATAGAATAAGGTTATATGGAAAAATATCAACTTGTATTCTTCTAGAGTGTATATAGATTTATTCTTCTACTTACACTATAATTGATTGTGTTGTTTTCATTCATCTTAGCACCCCCTATTTTTCCTCAAATGTATACATGCATTCCATTGATGAAGAAAATCATAATTCCTCAAGCTTTGATTCATACTTCATAGCTTCTATTATTCATATCTCACTCTAATCCAACAACTTCACCTTCATCCTAACAAATTTTGTAAAAAAACAAAAAAAAACATATTTTAAAAACTGATCGGGTCGGGTCAACCCCAACCCGGGGTCAGAAGCCCAATAGGCCGGACTAGTGGTCGGTTCACTGGTTTCTGGTCCAAACCGGCCGGTCCGATCCGATTTTCATAACCATATTGGCAACACACTAATGCCTACTAATGCTTCGTTTGATACGGTTGAATTGATTTTAATGGAAATGAGGATGGAGATGGAAGTAGAAATGAATATGGAAGTGTGTTTTAAAATTACATTTAGTATACCATGAAAATGAATATAAAATCCAGGCATTTTTTTATAAATGTTGATTTTTTTTAAATGTAGCAAAAAACTATTATTTGACACAAGGGAGGATATTTTGGTCCAAAAAATTTAGGCTCCATGGAACCCAAATGAATTCCATGTGCTTGGGTATGGAATTGAATTCCATGGGTTTTGGTGGAATTGAATTCCATCATACCAAATATAACTACATCATGGAATTGAATTCCAATTCCATCTTCTCATTTCCATTATACAAAACGGGCCATTAAATATGAGTAACTCTTGTAGTACGAATTTGAATCTTGATTCATTATGTTGTGAAGTAGTAGCCCCTATAATATGCTCATTTGGGAATACGTTAGAGAAGTACTTTTACGCAAGCCGAGGTAAATTTGTGAAGGAGATTATCTCGTTCTGCGGAAAAACATTGCTGAACGTACGTTTGACTTTTATAAATGTTCTGTCAAACAGGCCAAACCGGAGTACATCGTATAGGAATGAGTTAGTTAAAGGAGGGAATGGGAGGGGGAGTGTTGGATAGAGAGAGTGAAGGGCATGGTGGTGAGGCCAAGAGGTAATGGAGAAGTAGTAGAAATGGAGATATGATAATAATGGATGACATGCAAAGCGATGAGCATCAATTATTACTATGACACACACACACACACATACAGCGAAGGCCATTACGCTCCTTACTTCAATCAATGCCCCAACTCATGGAGTACCTTCCGTCCCCCTTTTCGCCTACATTC
>JANTPZ010013792.1:0-10704 GCA_025593235.1 Vachellia pachyceras
TTGGAGGTTTTCTTGTCACTGAGACCTGCGTTTTTAAATTCCCTGGCTGATGCAGTTACTTATCGAGAACTCAAGGTATTGATTAGTTCTTAAATCTTCTGGACTTTGTATGTTATTAGTGAGAAGATGGATTAATCATGATTTGTACTCTGCTAATCTGCATGTCTGATCAATCCTTTGCAGGATGGAGCAGAAGAATACCAATTATCTTGTAAAATTCTGAAAGGGAAACCGCCATTTAGGGAGTGGTTCAGGAAACCATTGGACTGTGAGGCATTTCCCATCTTGAAATAGCTGAGAGGTGATTAACTAGATAAAGCCTATTTCGCTTGTATTTGTGAGTGATTGGTGGTTAGACATTATATTTTCGTTTGTTCAAATTTGTAACGGTGTTTTGCTTAGTTTGAGGCGACCACAAACAAGGTGGCTTCCTCTATTGTGACATTCCTTAGATACGTATGAACAAGTGATTTGAGTGTGATCATGTTTTCCAACATAACATATCAAGTAAAGAATTACTACCTCCAATACTAAATAGAAGATCTAGTTTGTGGTGCAATTTACTGCAAATTAGATCTTATATTTAGGATTGAAGTTAGTAAATATGGTTTACTGTTTTATATGAATGTTGATATTGTCATGACACGACTTAGGTACAGTTAACTGTAGTTAAGGTATCGTTTATAAATAATTACGTGCCATTGCATTTTATTAGTAATGCATGTAATGGAATGCAAATGTGTAATAGTGCCTTCCCCAGTTACAGATGTTCAAATTCCATCCTTTAGCACTCAAAAGTTTCTTTATCTCCTTCTGCTGGTACAACTATTTCTTCATTACTGGGGTTCCAACTGTTTGTCTCAGATTCTAATCAGAGAAGTTACGACTTGTTCTCCGAGCAGAGAAGGTCAGGATTGCATGGCCCATGGAAGACCTGATTTGGGTTATCTTTACTGGTGCTGGTGTAGGTGCGGTGGTGGGAGGGCGTGCGCCCTGTCCAAATAAGCATGGGTTGCCACATCAACTTGCCCAGTCAGCACAGACTTAATGATGTTAGTGATACATAGGCAAATTTGACACCAGGAATACTTAAATAAACTAAAAATGATAGTCTCAAACTTTAGGAATTAAAAATAAATTGAGTTCTATAAGGATCAATAATTCGTATTAACCCTTCTTTAAAACACTACATATCGCTTTTCGGCACAAACTTCATTTAAATTTTACTCAACCTAAATAAGCCTTTTCATTTCAAAATCTATATTCAAAAATGTTTTCCTGAAAAATAAGTGTTAAATAGAGAAAAATATTTGTATATTCTCGGGGTGTCAGATCATTTATACTCTTTTCCAATAAAAATGTTCAATTTGTTTTTTCTTATGCGTCCATAAATATGTTTTAATAGATTATAGGGAGGAATATAATTAAGAGAAATCTATAGGATATGAAATTTATAAAAAAATAATTATAATTTCGTTGAAGAGTGTATATATAATGTGATGCTCATGGAGTATATGAGTATTTTAATATTTCTCATTGTAAATATTGATTTAGATAATTGGTGACTGCAAAGTGAGAGTGACTCTTGCAATTTAAATGCCTTATCTCTAAGTAATGATAATCAAACAAGAAAGGGAGGGAATTGAGAAAGATGAATGGGGTATTTTAAATAAAATATACCCTATTAATTAATTTAACTAACTTTCTTAATGTAATCAGATTAGTTTAATATGTTTTGAAGTACAGGAGTAACATATGAGAACTTAAATTTCAACATGATTGAGAATTTGAGAAACGAAATGATTCTTCAATAACTTATAAGTAGCATGGGGTGGTATAAACTTTATGCTACATCATGTCCTTGATATAAAAGACAATTGATTTTTATTTAGATAGATTAAGAAAATTAATTAATTTATATATTCGTTATTTTTCTTCAAGTTAATTAATCCGATTTATAAACTGATATATATTCTAATTATACATATAAGTACTTCAAAATATATAAGTTAAAATCAAATAATTATTTAACATTTTTAATCTTTCTAAAAAATTAATTATCTCTTATATTAATGACTGAAGGTAGTATATTACACACATGTGTGTTACTTCTTTTTTTTTTTTTGGTTTCTTGCCCGATCTCCAGAGCCTCGCTCCGACTAATCCGGATCCGACCTGCGTCGCGCACCTAAAAATGGTGGGTGAATCTCTCAATGGTGGCTACTGCATATACAAGGACTCGAACTCGAGACCTTACTTAAGTTGGAACAAGCCGCTTACTACTTGATCTAACGAACCGTTGGTATGTGTGTTACTTTGATGTTAGGTAATTGTGGCGTCTTATATGGTGGTGGTGCCAAGCCAACTGTGTAGTTGTAAATGTGTAGCCCACCATATTTGAATACTGAATGAAGTGATATGAATGAATACAAAATAAATGGATTGGAATTACATGAATTGCGCCATAAATGGTTATTGACTTGACCCAATGAAATTATTATTTTTTAACAAATGCACACACACACCATTTCGTACGTGCTGCCAAATCATTCATCTTCCTCAGTCTTTTCCATTACATTTATACTTCATTTATCCATCAAAATTGGAAGTCATACTCATAATTTTTAAAAATTATATGTTAAATTTAATTAGTTAAAATGAAAAGGTAATAAAAGAGAATATGGGTAGATTAGGAAAAATAGTTTTCTCTCATGTGTGGAGAGAAAAGTTGGGGAGAAAATGTGGTGGGACCCACACCCCATTTTCTCTCCAACTTTTCCTTACTCCCGCCTTTTCTCTCCTATCAAAACAGAGGAAAAATCATTTCTCCCCTCATTTTCTCTTCAAGGTTTCTTTCCTCTCTCATTTTCTATCCATCCAAGCATAGGGTTAAAGTTGTATGTAGTAGTAGAAAAGAAAAGCAGAGAATCGGTCTATTAAAAAAAAGGCAATAAAAGGTAGTATTTCTTCTAAGTTTTAATGAACTAATAATAGAAATCTAACAGAACGATCTGTTCAAAGACCGTAAAGAAGGAAATTAAAGTAGATGGATTGCCAATTAACAAAAAAATAATATTATTATTATATTATATTTATATCTACACTGATACTCACAAATTGAAAGATTCTTACATTTTCAGAGTTCGGAATTCATATTAAGAAGTAAGAAAACCAAGAATTGCTTGTGATTTTATTATATATATATATAGTATATTAATATTTTTTATACTTTTTTATGAATACATGAATTGAAAAGGTTAATGGATGAATGTAAAATGGACTCAAAATGGTTTGAGCAAAAAAGTCTTTGCCAAAAAATAAATAAATGAAGGATATATATATATATATATATATAGGAGATAGTTTGGCAGAATCAGTGGAAATTAGGCTGTTGGTCAAAACAAAACTGTGCGCTTGCTTGCCTTGGATGAAACGCGGATCAATTTCTAAGCAATTGACCAATTACAATAATAAATATATATTCGAATAGAATGAATTTGTTAAAACAAATAATAGAATACATGTTACTTGATAACACCGTAGCTAGTCTCTAACTAAAAATTAATAAATTGTACTATTTATAAATTAAAAACAGAATATTAAATTAAAACTAAAAAAGATGTATTGAAAAAAATCCTGCCATTAAAGAAAAAGGTAAAGAAAATCCAAACTCATCAATACACGCGTAATATTTCATTAAACATAAAAAATATAGAGGAATTACTTGTATTTCTGAATAATATTAATGGATATATATATATATATATATATATAACTTGAGGTTTTAATGAAGGGATAAAATTATAAAAAAATTTCATGCAAAATACATACATGTTATTTGTCAGACTGGAATTTACACTGTTACAAACTCTTCAATTAATTGCTATGAAAACTTTTGAGTAATTAAATGATTTTTTAAGTAGCTCTCATTAATTCCCCAAAAAATGCATGAAGAAAGTTGAGAAAGCAGGCTTATATAGGAGGAGTCAACATTTTGGAACTATACGTGAGGGATCTGCTTCTTCCTCTTCCTCCTCCTCCTCCTCTCTCTCTCTCTCTCTCTCTCCCCCCTCCCCCTCCCAGTTGCTCACATATGCACAGATCGAACTCGTCACTCAAACACGTTTTGAGGATTCCATATACATGTGCGTGATCCTCCTGCACATATATACATGTGAGCGTGTGTGTGAATCTGACTCGCAAGTGATCAGAACTATACATAACTGGCCGCTAGCATATGCTGATGAAGAAAGATAATGAGATATACCTCAAACTCTTCTGGGGTCGCTCTTCTTCCTCCATTCTTCACCATCACGGGATGCCGTGGTGGCCTACCAAGAAAACGCCTGCATCCGCCGCGGCCATAGCCGTTGTCGTCGTCCTCTTCTGCTTGGCGGCCACTCTATTATCTTCTTTTGCCGGCGGCGGGTTTGACGGGGTGAGTTTCTTTTCATACGATATATATATGATCGATCACGCACATTAATTAGTTATATATATATATATATATATGTTCACATAGAGCGCAAGACATTTAGCTGCTGCCGGCCATAACAAAACTGGGAAGAACTAACTCGATCATCACACAATCAAATAAACATGCAGATTAATTAGCTTGCTCATGATCAAGGTACCTACATGATCACAAGGGAACGGAAAATATATAATTACGTGTGTGTTTGGGAATTTATTGAAAGAAATGAGTTTACAAATTTCTAGAAGAATTTACGGAATCCAATATGATTTTACGGATTTTGAAAAGATACTGTTGGGAAGAAGTTATTCCAAACATGCCCTGAGAGATGAATTATACTTTTTTTTAAAAAAATCTTGAACATATAATTCAGGCTTTTTATTAGCTTAAATTATTGAAGCAACTCACCTATCTTGTTAATTATCATCTTTGTCATAAATAAAAGGCTGTTTCATGTCCTTTTTTTTTCCTTAAATGAGAAAGATGTGATATTAATTAAACTCTCTTGTCACGTTTGTGTTTTTTTTAATTAAATTTGCCATTGTAGGCGATATTTGCAGGAGCTTCAGTGCGAGAAGAGAAGCTTGCTCCATCAATTAAGCAAGAATTCCCTCTGAAATGCGTCAAACAAATCAACACGACGCAAGGATGCCCGAGAGACTATCCCACCCGTCACAATCCTAGCCGTCCATCGAGCCACACGTGTCCCTCCTACTTCAGATTCATCCACGAAGATCTACGGCCCTGGAGAGAGACAGGAATCACGAGGGACATGGTGGAGGGGGCGAGAAGGACGGCGCATTTTAGGGTGGTGATCCTCGACGGGAGGATACGTGGACAAGTATAGGAAGTCAATACAGACCAGAGATCTGTTCACTCTGTGGGGCATACTGCAACTCATGAGACGTTACCCTTCCAAGTTGCCTGACTTGGAGATGATGTTTGACTGTGATGATAGGCCCGTCGTAGCTTCCCGCAATTACCGTGGACCGCAGGCGAGCCCACCACCCTTGTTTCGGTATTGCTCCGACCATCGGAGTTTAGACATCGTATTTCCTGATTGGTCCTTTTGGGGATGGTAATGCACACTACATACTCTATTTTTTCAGCTGCACTAATTAATATCTTGAGGTAGTTTTTGTAGTAATTTTACTCTTTAAATACTTAATACTCTTTGAAAAGTATTTAAGAGTGACATTATTTTAGAATCCTAAGTGTTATTAAAAAAAATACTTTAATAATAAGAACCAGCTAGATGCAAGCTAACACTTTTCATTGATGAAGATACATGAATGTTGATGGAATTAGTACAACCATTTTGTGGATGAGATGATGATGCAATGTTTGGAACTGATGGGTATAGGGCTGAGACGAATATAAGGCCATGGAAAGATACACTGGGAGATATAAAAGAAGGGAACAAGAGGATCAAGTGGGAGGACAGAGTGCCTTATGCGTTCTGGAGGGGAAACCCCCATGTGGCTCCTACCAGAAGAGACCTTATGAACTGTAACGTTTCAAATGAACATGATTGGAACACTCGTCTCTACGTTCAGGTATTCCACTCTCCCAACACTTTCAATTCAAAAATTAATAATCACACAGCCAATCATGTTAAACATAGCACAATAATATGTATAAATTCAGTTCAGTGCCATATATAGAAGTGCATGAACTCCAAACTCACTGGCTATTAGGACATTGTTTGAATGACATGTCATGTTCTTGCTGAAATTAAAGCACCTACTTGATAACGCATTAAAAGTTGCTTGTGTGTTTGAATTAATGACAGGACTGGATACAAGAATCCAAACAAGGGTACAAGGGATCTAAATTAGAGGACCAATGCACCCATAGGTAGGGAAAATGGTCCTTTAATTTTGGTTGCACTTGATTAGATCTTATTCAAAATCTGCAGGTTGCCATTCTTTTTTTCTTTGTTTTCTTTTGGGAGAGACAGCTAATTCTTGCATTGCATTGTTTAGTTGTTGGATTATGCCCTTCTCTGCCTCTCAGTCTCCGAACCAAATCAACACAAACCCATCTTGGATGGAAGACAATATCGATGATCAACTTTCCTTAATAGTTTATTAAGGGTTAATCCCACTCCATATCCTTATACCATTAACAACGAGATTTGATTTTGACCTTTTCACATCAACTTACTTATAATAGTGTTTATGTTATGCCAATAAAGTTAACTATCCAAATCCTTACGAAACTACCAATATTTTTAAAAGCATAAAGTATAGTGATCAGAAACAATAAAAAAATATGATTCAAAACTCGTTTAAAGAGCATACGGAACTTAAGTAGGTTTTGTTAGTGGGAATGGTTCTTTGAAGAATACAAGAAGAAGAGATGAAGAAGAAAGTTGTGCACTATATATCTCCAAAGCATGCACAACACTTTCCTTTAAACTTAATTCACTCCCACATATTTCTATATTACAATGTGCAAGTTGGGTTAACCGACGAATTTCCTACAAGATATAATAGAGACCATTGAATATAAATTTCACTCCCAACACTCAAGCCAAGACAACAAAGACTTTTAAAAAGTGATAATGTGGCTTTATCTATATGTGCACTTAAAGAGAAAGACAATAAGTTTGATCTTATTGTGTATCCAAATGGAGAGATGATTTTTTTTTTTAAGGTTATGTTCTTATAAAATAACTAGTTTATTTGAAGGGTTATGTGCTTATAAGCTAACAAATTTGTTTGAAGGGTTGTATATGGGTTATAATTCTAAAGTCATGTACCCCGACATACAATAAAGATGTAACTCTTCATAGAAAAGTCATTATGGTTGTGACATTTTGAAGTGGTATGGTTGTAACTTTTAATTGAAGAGACATTGCTTTAAAAGATACCACTTCAAAACGTCTCTTCATACTATATAAATATCCTTCCAATCTCTTCATTTGGACATATAATTTTACTCACAACAATATCAAACACATTGTCTTTCTTTTCGAGTACACACATAAATAAAATTAAATTATCACTTTGTAAAAGTCTTTGTTATTTTGGCTTGAGTGTTAGGAGTGCAATTTATACTCAAGGGTATCTATTGTATCCTGCAGGAATTTCGGTGATTAACCCAACTTATACTTTGTAATATAGGAGTAGGTGGATGCGAATTAAACCTAAAGGAAAGTGTTGCCCATGGCTTGGAAATATAGTGCACAACTTTCTTCTTCATTTCTTCTTCATGTATTTTTTAAGGAACCATTCCACGGGTTTAATCCTTTCATTTAATATAAAATTCTGCACTGAGCACTAAATGCTATGTATCATTTTGTTTTGTTTTGTTTTGATGTGGATAGGTATAAGATATACATAGAGGGATGGGCATGGTCAGTTAGTGAGAAGTACATAGTGGCGTGTGATGCCATGACACTGTACGTGAGGCCAAAGTTCTATGACTTCTTCATCAGAGGAATGATGCCTTTACAACACTATTGGCCTATCAGTGATACTTCCAAGTGCATTTCTCTCAAGTTTGCTGTTGAATGGGGCAACAATCACACTCATCAGGTAATATTAACACTGTTACTTCAAAAGCAAAAGCAAAGCCATTAATTCTAGCTAATCTCTCTTATGTTCTTGGTTCGAGCAGGCAAAAGCAATAGGGGAAGCTGCTAGCAGGTTCATGCAAGAGGACTTGAAGATAGACTATGTACATGACTACATGTTTCATCTATTGAATGAATATGCAAAGCTGTTAAGGTTCAAACCAGAAGTGCCTCCTACAGCCACAGAGCTGTGTGCAGAAACAATGGCGTGTGGTGCAGAAGGAAACTGGAGGAAGTTCATGGAGGAGTCGCTTGTTAAATTCCCCAGTGATTCACTTCCATGCTCAATCCCTCCTGATGACGTTTCGGTACTCAGAGATTTTCGAGACAGAAAAGTTAATGCAACCAGACAAGCACAAATATGGGAGAATGAATATTGGCAGAGTCTGGGACCGGACAATCGAACAGAGTAATAATAGAATAGGCAGTTTTCTTCTGTGATATGGAGGAAATTATGCAGAGCTTCATGCATGCCTCCATTGATTTACTTTGATGTAACTTTTAATAGGTTCTTTGAATTCGGTCTTATTTGAGCCTTGCAACTCTGAATTTGATCACAATAACATGAGCGAATGATTATTTGGTATATAAGATAAACTAACGAAATGGAATGTACTCGTACATTTTTATTATGCTCCTCTTATTTCTTTTGCCTTCTCTTCTTCCAACCTTAAACTGTCTAATTCCTCAGACACAGACGCTTCTTCCATCTCTCAACATAAGCACACACAGTCTCTTAAATGTTAGGGGGCGAGGAGAATTGCTTTATAGAGGTCATTTTGGACCACGTTGCCATGGGTTAAAGGAGGAACTGAAACTAGTAAGATATTCGAGAGTTCAATATTACTTTGACTTAGGGCTTGTTTGGAAACCAATTCTAGAACCTAGGTTTGGTTTCGAAACCTAGGTTTTACCTCAAAACCGAGGTTTTGTCCAAGTAAAATTTTTTTTCGCAAAAGCTATTTTGGTTACAGAACTTCAGTTTGAAACCTAGGTATTCTCTTTCCTACTTTTTCTTTCTTTCTCTTTCCTCTTTCCTACCCACTTTTTACCTTGGAATCCGTAAAAGCTAATAACTTCACAAACATAAATCACTTTTCAAAACCTAGGTTTTGCCTCGGAATCTGTAAAAGCTATTTTTCAAAATCTATTCTCCAAAACCTAGGTTTTACCTCGGAATCCGTAAAAGCTATTTTCAAAATCACATCCAAACAAACTTTTAATCGAATAAGTTAATTGTTTTACACTATTTGATTTGTTTTTGGCTCAAGACCTACTGTTGTTAGCGGAGCACCACTTATTACTTTGGAATTGGGTAAAGTAGCATTTTTACCCCAAAGGTATCAACTTTATAACACTGAATATTCGAAAGTTTTTTTGGGACAAAATTCACCTATAAGTTCATAAACGTAGCATTTTTGGTTTGGAATAATGGATGTTTAACGGACGTTTGCTTTCTACACCTTATCTTTAGCTATCCGAATGGGTTCTGGAGATAAAGATACAAATTTACATTTACTTATTTGAATGAGATTTATATTCATTCGAATGAAGGTCTCATCAGTAGGAGATGAAGTTGTATAATTTGGAGTTATATGAAGGTTATTTACATATTGTGGTACTCGTGATGATGATGATGGATTATTATGTCATATTTTGTTATGTTTAAGCGTAACATATTCAATTAGTGTGTTTGGATAACCCATTGGGAGAACGGACACTGATTCTGAGGTAAATATGTTAGAGGAGTTTTGTCTCGATAAGCACATGAATGGCTTTTGGATGCCCAAACGGGCTATCCAAACAGAGCCAATATCAATTTTGAGGAAAATTTACTAAATAATTCTTTATAATATTTTAATTCATTTTAAAGAGAGAAGCTGTGAGTTATCATCATTTTTTACAATCAATTTTAATTCTTTTCATGGGTTAAGATTTTGCCCATGGATTAATTAAAAAACTATTGAATTAATGTAAATTATTTCACATCGACTAAATATATTAACTAATTGGAAAAAATAAATTATGTAGCACTGAAATTGTTTTAAGAAGGGAGATAAGAGATAAGATTATAAGAGGACAGTAAAGTCATTTCACCCACATTTTGAAAATTCAAATTGAGTCAATGATTTAATTAGGGATTTATTAAATTTAACAACCTAATTTAAAATTTCTCTAGAGTTTTATATGGAATTTTCCTTATTTTATTCTAAAGATATTTTAAATGAAATTCAAACGGTTCCTATCATTAGCTAGCTAAAGGATAAACATTATTCATTTGGTCAGATTTAAATATCAACGGGCACAACCCTACGCTCTAAATTTCTCCTTGCCGTTTTCTTGAGCGCCTCGCCCGCGTCACTGCTTTCAGCTTGTTCTGTGTGTTTCGCCTCCCTCTCTGTTCAGTGATGGCCAGTGAAGTCGAAGATCACCATCTTCATAACGGGGGAGCAGAGGATGAGCTGTCGTCGTCTTCAGAAGACTACGACGACGGTGGTGGAGCATATGACTTGGATGAAGAAGAAGTGGCAAATGGGTCGTTTTCGCTCAATTCCAGACGTCCCAATGCTCATGGGGGCCATCATTCCAAACCCAATTCATCTACCCTCCAACCTCTCTCTAATCGGAACCAAAAGTTCTCTCATCATAT
>JANTPZ010013793.1:0-14350 GCA_025593235.1 Vachellia pachyceras
CAGATTATATACATAAAGATATGTAATGGAGATTACGTGATTTAATGTAATTTGTTATAATCAGAATTACATTCAATTGCGTTACTATTCCAACCAAAATGCATTAGGATTAGATGTAATCCTCTTGCATGTAATTAAACTAAATGGCTCCCTTACATATTCATATGTTTTTTTATAGAGTATTGATATGTTATTTTAAGAGAAGATTGTAAGACAAGACAATGAGATGAGGACTCGTTTTTATGTGAAAGTGATAAATAATGCAAGCGGATGAAGGCAACCATCATTGGTACAGTCAAGGAACAAGTGACTTGATAATGCCTTTGGAATCACCCAATTATAATTAAAATAAAAAAATTAATTATAATATACAAAAATGTTCATATGAACACTGAAAAAAGTAATATTTAAACAAAAAATACAACCCCATAAGGAAATATGATATTCACGTATAAATCACATATTAAAGTACAAATATAACTGCCACAAATGAGAAAAATACAAATATAAGATACCATTATTTTTTTAAGCTCGTTTTTTTACACAACATGAACGTAAAAAATTACATTACTCTAGAAGGTGCTTACAAGAGAGGATTTTGCAAAGGCACTAATTTTTGGAAAATTTACCATCAGGTACCAATAGATGAATAAAAGGTATTAAAGATTGGTAAAATTACCCTAGATGCTAGCATTAGCTAATTTGATTGTCATTAATAACCTCACCAGACGTCAATAACCACTGAACCAATTACAATTGGGATCTGATGATAATTTTACCGAACTTTAAAATATTCTATTTATTAATTGAGTTATTTGGTATCTAATAATAAATTTCCTTTATTTTTTAAGCCCAAGGGGACGTAATTGCTGGTTCAATAAATGGGAAAAAAAGTATAAAATTGAACTTAGTCAATTGGTTCAAAACCATAGACCAAATCGGTCAAAAAAACCAATTCATTGACCGACTAAGTTGAATTGGATTTTATAATGCCCTGAAAGGGAGAAAGAAGCAAAGGAGAGGGGTTTATTTCTTTAATTCATAGATATTTAAGCACAGTCACATAAAAAAAAATTTGAGAAGAAAAATATTACATGAAAAATTGTCCGAGCGTAAATTCTCCTTGTGGTTCCTTTTTTGGAAAAATCTAAACAAATATTTTTTTGGACCAATATTATAAACAAATAATTAAAACTATAATATATTACATTTCTTAAACCCAACTAATTTTTATTTTTAAATAGGACCCGATACAAAATGCTCTTTCGTTTTTAATAAGGGGAGAAAGCAACAAAACCACTCTGCATTACAATACATTAAGAAAGTAAAAAATGGGGGAAAACTAATTACATATTACCTGTTCAATTAATAAAAAAAATATAACTGCAACTAAATAATTTAATATAAATCCTACAAGTCTATACTATGAAAAAATATGTAGAAAAAAAAGTCAATACCAATAGGAAAAAATTCAATGATGTTTTAAAATATGATAGTAGTGAATAAATTTCCATTAATCATAAGAAAAATACTTTTTATTAATTAACATCCAATATGCATTCACCAAAAATAGAAAAGCTTTGACGGAATCAAATGAACGCAAGTTCAACGAACTTAACCTTTTTTTCCAAACGGTTCACTTCACCTTTAAAATGTTGACATTATTCACTCATTTGTATTTATAAATAAAATTGACTTATTTTGTTACAGTGTTAGAAAAACATATTTATGTAAATTGAGATACTCATTTTATATATACACCTCGTAAATAGTAAATTATGTTGAAAAAATAATTTTTACATCTATTTATTTAAAAAATTAATATATTTTTTTATTTTTACTTTCAATTAATTCATGTCTCTCTCATCCTTTTTCTGCTCATTCTTTCTCATTAACCATCTTTATAAATAATGTGGTAAACAAATTTAAGGGTATGTTTGAAAAAAGTTCATCTCTTGCATATTTGTTGTTTTTTAATTAATTTTAACTTCTAATTCATTTTATATGATTTGGGTAGTTGTTGTTTATGCAGGGAGTGAATGTAATTATTTTTTTGTAAAAAATTGTTTAACTTATTAATTATTATAAATATCCTTAAATTATTTTTTTTAATTTTTGGAAGAAATCAAATGGCTTTCTTAGTGTATGATAGGGGAATGCTACTCCATTGATCTGATTGTATAAGTATTGTTCTGCCTTTGTATTTGATTCCAGTTATATTTAAAAAAAAAAAAGAATGGCTATAAGGATATCAGGCTATTTGCGAGTGAAACAATCAGAACGGCAAAAATAACAGGGAAGACGACTTCCAACAGTGCGCGTGGTGCACTCATGAAATTCCGTGCGCATTGTGGGCGCACGTTAGCACATTCCAATTAGAAATGTCCACGTCAGCGCACTAGCTCTGACCCTCTTTCGTCAATGCCACTCTCCCGCGAGAGAAAGGCACCAGATATGAGAGAAAGCGTTCTTTCTCCATTCCCGTCTTCCTCTCTCTCTCTCTCTCTCTCTCTCTGGGAGCCTCATTTGATTCCGATCCTGCCCTCTGCTATTCCCTAAATTCCCTACCTGTCCCTAACGTATGGCTCCGGCCGGCTCCTCGGCGGTGGCTCAGAGGCTCATCAGCTTCAGCCGCCGTACGGAAGCTCCTCGCCGCTTGCCGCCACCGCCGGTCAGGAAGTATAAGCCATTGACCGAGATAATGGTCAAGGCACGGTACGCTGTTGTTGAGAGGGATGATTACAGCGACGTGTTGTGTAACCAATGTGTCTCTGGTGAAAGTCCGGAGGAGCTGCTTCTGTGTGACAAATGCGATAAAGGCTTCCATATGAAATGCGTGAGGCCTATTGTTGTTAGAGTTCCCATTGGACCATGGCTTTGCCCTAGGTGTTCGGGGGAGAAGAGAGTAAGAAGTAGGGATTTTGTTGTTTTGGTTGGTTTTTGTTTTCGCTTTTCCATTTTTTGCTGCCGCAGCGAACATGCCTGCTAAAGCTGCTTGCCTTGGGAGTCTATAAATGTGGCAATGCCCTTGCGTTTCTTTTCAATTTTAGGTTTTTCTCAGAAGAAGATAATTGATTTTTTCCGGATTCAGAAATGTGCTGATCTTAAAAACAAATGCTCTTCTGCCCAAGGTAATGTGCCATACTTCAGACATTTCTCACCACCAGTAATATCGATTCTCAGGACAATTATTAACGAATATAAATGCAGCTCAATCGTTATTTGGTAATCCTGAACTAATGATGGGTCGAATTGTTATTTAGCATTTAGTATCCGCTGCAAGAAATTATTTGGAAAAAACATACATATCATATCGCACGTATAATCTTTAAATGTTTGCACTAACCTTTTTGAAAGTCCATCTGCCAGTTTGATTGAGGGCTTGGTTTTCTGTGGGAGCTTATGGTATGAGTAACCACAAAAATTGTTTTCTTCTCAGTTGTACTGGAAATAAAAGGTACAGCTGTTTCTTACAAATGCCGTATAATTTAGCATGAACATCTCATGATCAGGACTGCCAAATGGACCAATTTGGTTTTAACATGCCTATAGTGGTCGGTACAATAAGATAGCTAATTAAAGCTACATGCCACCTGCAGTAAATGGAGTTCAGAGTTGAATGAACGGTTATTGACTCAAGTTTCCATTCAATTCTTGATAATCTATTACACTCTTTTCATGAAAGTGGCATTAAATTGCATCCAGCAAACGAAGTTTCTGGAAATGATCATCATCTCATAATTTCTTTTTTGCATGGCAACCTAAAATATAGTCTGAGACATTGCTAAGTTGCATATTACAAGCTTTCAAGTTTTCTGCATTTTGTCTTATTCTCTTTGAAATCTCATTCTATTGTCTACTGTTCATTTAGTATATGGGAGCAAAATGTCTCCTTTTTTATTCATTGTTTACTATACCTTTATAGTTATTCAACAATTCCCATACTTTTTTATCACATTTTTATGGAAAGGACGCAAGTCCTTTTTTTTTATCCTCAATGCCATCTATCTTCTTCATTTTATTGTCTATTCCATTCTATTTTTCTTCGGACCAAATAAGCACTTAAAGGTAAAGAGGGGCGATTGAATGGAAAACTTCCAACAGGCAATGGCATACCGGCTCATTTCTTCTTGAGCTATTTAACCAGGAAACATGATCATCTACTCCATGTGGGTTAGGTTTTATGCAGACTTCAAGTAAATTGAAGGGCAAAGGATATGCAATTGTAAAGAACTGACAATTTTGAGTGATTATAAAAACGATATGATCTACATTTTCTAAAACTGATCGTCATTTGGGCTTTCCATTCTCTCTATTCTTTCCATTCTTCCAGCAAAATAACCTTTCATCTCAAGTAGTAATGACTAATGAGATAACAGAGAAAGGGTAGTAGAATGACATGTGTAGTAGATATATCAGAAGGAAGTAACATATGATGGTGACTGGTTGGTTGAATGAGTCTGTCCAAGGAATAAGAAAAATTTGAATCACATGTTTCTGGTTTCATTATTCAAGTGAAGGATTGATTAGTAGAAAAGAAAATTGGACATCAATTTGGATATAATGAGTAAAAGTAGCGTGTGATTGGCAGAAAATTGAGTTAATATGATGAGATCCATAGGTATTTATTTACTCAGTGAAAGACATTGACATAATCGAAAAAAATAGATGTCCTAAGTTTTCCATATTTTCTAAAATTTCATGAGTAAAATGTGGGGTTTTAGAAGGCCTGGTAAACTTTCTGTTATAATCTAATATTAAAAATGAAAGTAACCCGTGGATGGAGAAAGAGAGATAGGAAAGAGGGAGAGAGGGCAAGAAACAGGGGGGACGGGGGTAGAAAGAACTGAAGAAAATTTTGGCGAGAAATAAATTTATTGAGGAATCTTCATCAAGACAAATGAAGGTTAATACCGTTAAAGAAGTTTTTTACTGTTTGTTCCAGGTTTTTGGCTTAAATTTATTCTCACTTATATAATAACTAGAGTGTTCTTTCGTTCATTCTCAAAATAATATATCTAATTTGAAGCTTTGTTTTAATGAATTATTCTTGCTGGGTTTCTAGATGCCAAGAAGCGTAAAAGGCGTACATCACTGATATTGCACAAGAAAAGAAGAAGACTATTGCCATTTACTCCTACAGAAAATCCTTCCCAGAGACTGAAACAGATGGGTTCTCTTGCTTCTGCTTTAACAGCATTGCATATGGAATTCAGTGATGATCTCACATACTCAGCTGAAATGGCTCCTAGGTCTGCCAATCATGCTGATTTTGAAAGTGGTGGCATGCAGGTTTCAACTAATCACCTCTCTCGTAGTTTCGGTTTCCTTCTAAATGAGCCACAAACAAAACGGCTTATTGGTGCTGATGTATCCATGATTGTGAGCTAGTTTGATCAAGGGTTCTTCTCCTTCTCAGGTTCTTTCCAGGGAAGATATTGAGACCTTGGAACACTGCAGAGCAATGTGTAGAAGAGGCGAATGCCCTCCCCTTATGGTTGTTTATGATTCATGTGAAGGGTACCTTATCTGTAATAGATATGGCAATCAATACTTGAACATTCATATTGACAATACTTGCACTGATCATTGATCTTGTGATGTAGGTATACAGTTGAGGCCGATGGCCCAATCAAGGATATGACATTCATTGCTGAATACACAGGCGATGTGGATTACATTAAGAACCGAGAACATGATGATTGTGACAGTCTGATGACCCTTCTGCTAGCAACTGATCCTACTAAAAGTCTTGTAATCTGCCCTGATAAACTTGGAAACATTGCTCGCTTTATAAATGGCATCAATAATCATACACAGTAAGCCTGCCTCACTTACGCTGAAGTCTCACAAAAAGAAATCATATCATCCTTCCAGTATTTTACTGCATAACCTGTATTGCTTTTACATGCTTTGTAAATAACTCAACATTTTGTAATAATAAACGTTTTTGGGTTGTTTCTTTCTAGAATGTATTTTAAAAAAAAAATGCATAATGCTTTTTCTAATTCTAGGCTGACGGCTGAAAATAAATCCAATTTTGTGCAGGGAAGGTAGAAAGAAGCAGAACTGTAAATGTGTGAGATACAATGTTAATGGTGAATGCAGGGTCTTTTTGGTTGCTACTCGTGATATTTCAGAAGGCGAGAGGCTTTATTATGATTATAATGGTTATGAGCATGAATATCCTACTCATCATTTTCTCTGAGTAACCGTAAATACCTCTTAGGCAATCGTATAGAATTGGGATGCAATTTTGGATCCTCTTGAAATAATTTTCATTATTTTTCTGAAAACCCTAACATATTGTCCCCAAAGATTCAATGATTTTTTCCCGCCTCCACTTGCTGCCATTGGCAATTAGATGTATTTTTCCATAGAGATGGTCCACTGACGTGTCCGAGACATGAATAACACCTTGAAAATTTTCTCTTTTTAGGAAAGTTTCAGTATATGATCTAAGGTATACATGTTTTTTAATTACAGTTGAAATGAATGAGAAAGGTTCCTGAATTAAGGCTTTCAAGGTAAAGCTCTCTGACCTATATTCCTTTCCATATGATGCAATTATCTTTTCTATAAATGCTGATTTTAAACGTGATGGTGATCAATTCTGCATCGAATGACAACCTACACCTTGATTTTAAGGGATATGGAATGACTTCAAAATGCATATTGGTTTCTTATCCTTGCATTCGAACTAAGAAGACTAAGTTAATCTACTTGACATGTGTCTATTAAAGTAGTTACATCAGCGTGCTTTGAATCAGATGGAACAAGTGCTTTCAATCAGATATCATATCATGTCTTGACCAAGTGGAAAAAACATATCATGTTGAGAATTGATTAGGTGTTATATATTTAATGAAACTGCTTGAAATCCAATACAAGAGTTAAATAATTAATTTGTAGATATTAAAAAAATTAATTCAGTTATTTGTTAAAATGTGTTCATTTTCTTAAAATACAATTTTTAATCATTTGGATTGAAATTATCTCTTAATGAAAACTCCTCTACATATGCAATTAATATGATAGTTTGAAAACAATTATAAATTTGAATGACACAACAATGTGTTAAGGTTTTTTAATATAAAATTAAAATAAGACCCCTTGGCGAACTCCTCTGTTTAGGACAAGACGGAGTAATGAAAACAGACGTTAGATACTCTTCACACTATGTGTTTGTTTGGGAACACCGTCTCCTAAACGGTGCACACATTCCAATATAAAACAATCTTGAAATCTGTAAAAACTATCTTAAATTTAAAACCATCTCGAAATCCATTAAACCATCCTGAAATCCGTAAAATACCTCAAAATCTGTAAACTCATTTATCCTAACGGGCTTCCCAAACTCATTTCTCCGAACGGGCTTCCTAAACACACACTATATCGTTCCTCTGCATACTGCGGGTCCCTCAGATTGGCTTGGAATAAACTTGAAGTGTGCCTAACTTTGTTCTTACTTCCAGCTTTTGCAGAATTGCCCTGAAATTTCAAGGATAAATAAAGATTTTAAGTTTCTTACTCTTTGATGGAAGACGTTTTTTTCCACCCTCTTTTGTTATTTCATCTTGGGAGTTGGTGGGTTTTAATTGATGACTTCTATTTTATCAGTTAGGTATGCTAAATGCTAATGAATGAAATGATGCTATTCTCTTCTTTTGGGGTGGCCTGGTGGGGTACATAGACCTGTTTGCTACAGTTTAAGATGTATGGATGATAATCTTAAAACACACACACAAGTGGTATGTAAAATATTGAATACCTTAAAAAATTTGATTTTTGAAATTTTTTATCGTTCATTAATTTATATTATCTTGTCTTGACTTGCTTCCAAATTCCAACCATTCAGGCATTTCAATGCCTACGTTTGTGAGAGGAAGTGGAAACTACTTTTTATATGCATTGTCAGCAAATCCAACTTTCAATCTCTCGCTGCCACAAATGCTACATGTGGCCATAGGACACCATTACATCTCAGCAATAGTATTAACGCTCGTTTTAAGGATCCAATTAATCTAATGCCAAGTGCTTGTCACTGTTTAAGGTACAATCTCACCTCATAATATATAACCAAGTACAGCGACACAGATATCAAATCGATCTTACCAGTTCCCTTGCATGAGTTATGATCCAGTGGTTTTTGTCTGTGTTGTCTCTCACAGCCACATAATTTCTTACTTTCAATCTGGGATTCCTTCCACAGCACCAGATGTTATTCATGAAGGATTTGATCCTGCTGTTTTAGTCCCCAAAAGATTCGTATTTGGCTCATCCTTTTCTCTTCTAAAAATTAGTGTCTATTTGGTTTCACTTTAGAAATTATTAAAATGAATGTTCTGGTGGTTTTTAATATGAAATCAAACACATTCTTAGTAGCCGACATGTGCATAAATCCGATTAATCTAATGCAACCCGGTCTGAATTGGATAAGACCGCAGGTTTCCTAACACAAACTGTCCAAGAAATAAACCTGGCTTTGGAGTTACGCTTTAGTTGATTAAAATATCAGCATGTGATTGTTAATGGAATGATACAGTGATTGTTTGAGAAGCACACGTTGTGCTTTGTTGCACACAAGTCGAGATAAAAATCCTCTCACATACTTATCTCGGCTTGCATAAAATCACCCTACGGATACCTAAACACTCACATAATTAATAATTAAGGACACCAAGATGATTTGTTGACCGAGACTGTCGGGTCTGTTTCCAATATTCATACAAGGAACATCCTCATTTACGCAATTATTTTACTAAATCATCTCATTGCATTAGTAGTAATTTTTCTCATTTTTGATCCGCCTTTATCCCAACCCCATGGTGTGATGGAGGATGAAGGACAATGATTTGATGTAAGACTCATGTTTTCTTAGAGAGAGAGAGAGAGAGAGGGGCTTTCTTGTTCAGGAGGTAAGAGGAGTCTGATTGCTAATTTGCCATTAAGGAAGTGTCTTTATAACTGGACCCATAGAAAAGTATTCTTTATATTTATGCTGCTATAGATTTTGCATAGTTGGCCCCATTTTAAAAGGGGCAGAAACTACAGTCATACATACATGATACGCACATTGCCAGGCAATGCCTTAATTTTTTTTACCCTTCCCCAGGTTATGATGGAGTATGTAATGGTATGGACCACCCATTTGTGAAGTTCTTGTTGGCAGCTATGTGACAGTGTATTTTCAAATATTATTTTAATCTCACTTGATTTGTCTTTGCTTGGATTAAGAAAATAATTAAAAATAATAATTCATTGAAATGCTTCTAAATTAGTGACATATGGAACACATTAGACCCCTCTAATTATGGTGACATTAGAAGACAACAAGTTGATTCTCTGGATCATTCTCCTCCCCAGCTTTCTCCTCCCATTTGCTTGATACAGTGCTTTTTTTTTTTTGGTCATTAGCCTTTTGGTTGCTTCTTCTTTTCTTTTTCTTTGCCCACTTTTCCCACACAAAGAAAAAGTCTCACCCAAAAAGAATTGTCTCTCATGATGTGAGGACATCCTCAGAGATCGACCAAGTCATTTCATAATTTTTCTACACGCATCAAGCAATCCTCATTCTGCCTGTTTGGCTCAATATTTGCAGAGTCGAAACGCACGTTTAACAGTATTTTTTCATAAAATAAGATAATCTTTTTCACGTATTTATCTCAACTTACGTAAAAGTATTTCTCTACCGCGTTTTCAAATGGACCCAATATTTTGATATTCATTTAAATTCCTAACGCTCACAACTCACAAGCTCCTAAAATTATTATTACTTTTGGGATAATAATACGATCTCATATAGTGTTTATGTTAATAATAAAAATACCAGATCACACACAAAATGTATAACAACAAAGGCAGAAAGAAATACATGTTCGCGTTTCGAATTCAGAGGCACCGGTTTGGTCATGCAATCTAATTTTTGGTACACGTTTTCTTTTTTGAGTGAATAGCTTGTTTTACATGATAAATCATGTGACATTAATTCATGCCCAACCCAGCAGTTTTTTGTTACTAAGCATATGATATGGGATAATTTTATTTAAACTACTGTTAAGTACTAAATATAGTTATTTTTTTGATAGTACATTGGTATTCAAATTTTGATTTATTATACTGGGTGGAATTAGTCTATTTTGCTAAACATAACTCTATTTTGTTATAGGAATAAATAAATTATCTTTACCCTCTTGCAATATATAACATTTCTAATAGTCTCCTAAAATCTAATGACATGTTTGATATCGTGGAAGTGATAGGTGGAATTGGATGTTGAATTCATTTTTTATGTTTGGTATTGTGGAATTGGGAAGTGGAATTGAAAATGGAAATGGAATTCAAAATGGGTAGAAATGATTTCAATGATGTAACCCATGGAATTGTATTCAATTACATAGTATTGATTTTTTGACCCCTCATTTTTTTCCATATTTATATCCATTTCCATCCTCATTTCCATCTCCATTTCCATTCTCATTTTCATCTCCATCTCCATTCCCACCAAAATTAATTCTAGTGTACCAAACGAGCCATTGAGTGATGGACGCTGGATCTGTGGATCTAACCGTCAACTTCAAAATCTGTAGGATACTGAAGATATATTTGATTAGGAAGCCTCCGCATGTCCCCTCATTGTTTAACTGTTGAACCTTCAATTAAATCATGTCTTCTCATGGGCATGCAGACTGAACCTCAAACTGGTTTAGCCTAAAATCATTTTTTGGGTATATAGGAGCCACCCACCAACTCGTTAAAAAGTCACAGGTTGAGTTGAAAAAATTCAAGTCTTTTTTTTATAAGGGTTTTTTTTGCCCTAACCCATAACTGTAGCAAGCTAGCATGTCATGGCCAACCCATTTTCTTTTCCTTTTTTATTTTTAAATAATAAGTTTTTATTCTTAACTAAAGACAAAAAATGAAAAAAAAAATCCAAACTTTGCCTCCTCTTTCAAATCTAAGATATTCAAGTTTGAATTTCAAAATTTAAGCTTATTAATTTAGCTTTAAATAATATTTAATTGTTTAAAATAAAAATATAAAAAAATAATTGGAAAAAAATTAAAATGTGGCCCGTTCACTGGTTGGGTTGGCGAAATTCCTTTCGAGCTAGTCCATATTACTAGTTCCACCCAACTTCTATTGGTATCGTCACCCAGTATTACTCACTAACACTTTTCCTTTTCTTTTAATCTGTTGTTTTATTTATTATTTTCGCCAACACAGATTCAATATAATTATTATTCCCCTCCCCCTGTGGATTCCGTGTTCAAGATCATAACGTACTGTAGATACTCCTTATCTGTTTCATTCTTATATATCCCACACATCAAGGCTATCTTCAGAGAAGCTCCTGGAATTTTTTGTGGATATTCCTTATTTCTGTGTCATTTTCCATTTGAAGCCAACCAAAAAGAATAAGCATATTCCATCTCAATAACAGCAAGTAATTTTTTTTTAACTAAAATTCTGTTCAATTACCTTATCATGTCCTCATCTGTCGCCACTTGCTGTGGGTTATTAACTGTTAATCTCAATTTCAATTTCCACTACTATGTCCCACTCCTCTCATGTATATAAAGTACGATTCTTTGCCACAACCTCAAACTGTTCCTGTCATTCTCCTTCTCCTTCTCCTTCTCCTTCTTCTTCTGATCATAGGGAAGAACAGAGATGGGTAGCTTAGAGGAGGATGAGCTGGTTCGGATGGTACGAGATTTCATGGAATCAGAATCTCCTTCCCCCACGAATTCTTCTACATCGAATTGCCTCGCGTTGAGACATCGAACCCAGTATCTTATTCTGCAGGTTCTTAATGAATTCTGAGGTTTTAATGTTTCTGAGGGTGTATGTGTTTTGTGGTGTCTGATTCTTTGCTGATGCTGTGAATTTAGGATGTTCTTAGGAGCGAGACACAGTCCGAGGCTAAGGTTCTGAAGCATGTTCTGAAGCACATGAAGGGAATAAGAAGAGATACTAAGAGAAGCACCAGTCTGAGGAAGTGGCTTGTCAAGAACCTCAAAATCGATGGCCTTCATGCTTCTCTCTGCCAAACATCCTGGTCCACTTCCTTAGGTTGTCCAGCAGGTGGGTCTTTCTTCTCTCTCTCTCTCTCAACCACTTTGGGTTCTTGCTTCTTTATGCTGATTTGGGTCATCTCATTTTGGCTCCTTAGTTCTAGTTAAACATTCAAAATCTGAACTTTGCTGCTAAGTTGAGCTGTTCCCTGCATAAAAACTCAGCTTTTTTTTTTTTTGTTGGGTAACAGGTGAGTATGAGTTTATTGAAGTGATGATGAATGAAGAAGATGAGAATGGTGGAAGAGAGAGGCTAATAGTGGACATAGATTTCAGGTCTCAGTTTGAACTAGCAAGGCCAACACAATACTACAGAGAGATGATAGATTCAGTGCCCGTAATATTTGTTGGGAATGAAGAGAGATTGTGTAAGATAATATCCTTATTATGCTCTGCAGCCAAACATTCTCTTAGACAGAGAGGCCTTCACGTTCCTCCATGGAGAACAACTAGTTACATGCAATCAAAATGGCTTTCTGAGAATCCAAGAAAGGATTCTTATAATATTAACAATAAGGGAGAAAGAGATGATGATGATCATCACAGTAGAGATGATTCAGCTGAAATTGGCAAGTGGGTCCCTCCAATGGTGAAGCCTAAGAAAATGGATTTGCCTTCTTCTGTTGCTTCTGCTTTGTCTTGTCAGTTCTCTAACATGAGCTTCCATTGTTGCAATGTCTAGCTAGATTGATTATTGCAGAGTTATTATGTTATAGCTCCAAACTAATTTGTGTCTGCTTTTTGTAGAGTGAATCCAATTTTGTCTCAAGGCAATAATAAACTCTTCAAGTTTTTTCATATGGTCTTCTATGATTTGTGTTTTTTTTACCAATAGACAATTTGATATATAGGGCAAGAGTCATGAGAGATGGTCTGATATTACTGGTGATTTCATTGTGAGTATTTAATGTGATTGTATAAACATATAATTTGGAAGTGATTATATAACATTTTGATGGTAATTTTGCTCATTCGTTAAAGCAAACTTGAAACTTCTCAACATTATTTGAAAAAAATATCATAGACAAAATTCTATCTTTAGAAGCAAAAGAATCACTTCAATCATTCAGTGGTATTTATAGGAAAAATAGTTGAAAAACCCCCCCGTTCAAATATTTTTTGTTCAGCTACATGAAAGTGTTTCATGACCCAAGTTCTTACGTGGATGTAACTCATTTGTACCGATTTGGCATCTGAAATAGGACATGCGCAATTTATTTTTAGTCGGTGTAACTCATTTAATCTTATACAACATATCTTTAACTTTGCCCAAAATAGAGGCTATTTGCAGATATTCATATGAAATGCCAACATATTAAGAAGATTTGCAACTGCTTAAAGACCGATATAAAATGTGATAATAAGAATTTTTAAACAATCTATTATTTGATATAACGATGAAAATGAGATTCTTAGGGGGGGAAAAGGAGAGAGCCGAAACATGATTATTTGGGTACAGAATCCACAATGTGTGTGTATTTGAGAATTCTGTTGGGAGAAAAAAATTACGAATTACGATGTGATTTTACAGATTTCAATATGTTTTTACAGATTTCGAGATGTTTTTTATTTTAACTGATGTGTCCGTTGGGAAAACGAGATTCACAAACATGCACAATCTCTTCTATGACAACCTTGTGGGTTAGAATTAAGCTCTTGGCAACGGAATAATAGATATGTTAAAAACTAAGTAATGCCAATAAAAATATATTTTTTTAAGGAAAAAACAGATTCGTGTTCAATGTTACTGCATGTTTGGAAGTTGAAGTCTCTGGTAACTCACACGTTTTAATTTAAAAGCAAAAGGGAAATGAAATAAACATGGAAAAAAAGATTGTGTGGTTCTTTGTGTGTGCTGAGAACTCCTTTAGGAGAACGGAGTTTACATATTTCTAAATGGTTTTGTGGATTTCAAGATGGTTTTTACAGATTTTGAGATGGTTTTGTCTCGACTTATGTACACAGTTTTATCTTGACTTACGTGCACAGATTTCAAAATGGCTTTGTAATTGTTAGAACTTGGAAGAGAGCTTGTGAATGAAATTATCAGACGGAACGATATTTTTGGGAGGTAGGAGTCACATTCACATATGAAAAATGATTAGTCACTTGCCCATTGGCCTTCCTTTGGATGATACGTCTTGCTTCCTTCCCTCCTGACAACGACATCGTTTTGAATTCTTCTGCACTTCGCAGTGTATGCCAATCCACATTTGTCCTCCTCCTCCTCATCATCAAGATTTGATTTCTTTCTTTCTTTCTTTCTTTCTTTC
>JANTPZ010013795.1:0-10459 GCA_025593235.1 Vachellia pachyceras
TATTATTTTTGGGATCGGGAAAAATCGGGATCGGGAAATGCCAATCCCGATCCCGATCCTGAATATCAAAATTCCCGATCCCGATTTTTCCCATCCCGAAAATTTTCGGGACGGGACGGAATCGGAACGGGAAGTTCGGGATCGGGAATCATTGGCCAGCCCTAAGTCTAATAGCTATAAAAAAATCTGCTAAATTAATTGCATTTGCCTTCAAAAAGTTGTAGAAAATACTGTTATTTATAAATTACAAATAGGATATTGTTTTTAGATTTTATTCTGTAATTAAATACTACCTCCATTTTTTAAGAAACAATTAACTTTTATTAAAGAGATTAGAAAAATTAAATCCATTATTTAAAATTATTATTAGTTATCTACATAATTTATAAATTGACATATAATATAATGATATGCATAAATAAATATTTTTATTTTTCATTAGTAGCCACAAATGCAAGTCCAAGATTGATATTGTGTCCGTTTGAGAACGCGGTAGAGAAGTACTTTTATGTAAATTGAGGTAAATATGTGGAAGAGATTATCTTATTTTACGGAAAAACACTGCTGAACATACTTTTGGAGAGTGAATATAAACTTCCAAACAAGCACATTATCACATTCCAAGTAAATCAATGAAGCCCAAGAAAACTATATCCCTAAATATATTGTAAAATCAGGTAGATAAAAATAACAAATAAAAATATGAAGAAATACCCATTTATCCACGGAAAATAAACTTCTCGGGTTCTCTCCTCACTATGTACTTAATAAAGGAACATACCGAATCTTAAAATACAAAAAATGCAATGAAATTTGTGAAAGGAAAAAAATACAATATGATAACAGAGGAAAAACTCCAGCTATGCTTTTTTTACAGAAAATTAATTTGATTTGGATCAGTCTAAGAAAAATGTACATGGACAAAAACAAATCCAAGTAGAAGCGTGCCCTTCTTTTCCTTAGGTACTATAACTAACCTGCCGCTTTTTCTTTCCACTTGAAAAAAGTCATAGGGACCTCTCTATAGAGCACAATTATAGGAACTCTGTATGTCTGCAGCGTGCCTCTCCACTTGTAATATCGTTTATGCTATAGACTCTTGAAGCATTCATAGCCACTGATATGTGTCTGCAGTTGTATCAAATAAAATATGAAACCGAACCCAAGACAGCATGACAATTTTTGTCTAGACATGAGACATTCTGGTGCAAGATTTATTCTGATATTAAATTTGACCATTAAAAAGTATAAGTACGTTTTTTAGGTCTGATACGTCTTTGCTTCAAACGACAGTAACATGCATCAGCATGCAGTTGCTAGAGCTAGTTAACGAAATGAATATACTCGACTCACCCAAGAGAAATCAGAAAGGAGCCTCAAGCGTTTCATCCCAGACATCTCCACTGGCATTTGAGGCATCTTCGCCATCTTCTTCCATAGAAAGCCTAATATACTCTCTATGTGCAAAACGATCCCACTCAGTCAAAGTTGGATCCTCACGTTCCTTACAAAATACCCACCTTATCATCAGAATTCAAAAGTGAAATGTACCAAAAAGTCTTGCATGGAGAATGGATTAAGATCTAAAAGTTTGCTTTTACCTGACGTATGAGGAATGGATCACGAGTTTCAAAAGCAATGAACTTGTTGAGGTTGAAAAGAATATTGAAAACATTTCCAGAAAGCTTGCTGGCTTTCACATCTTTTAATGTGATGTACCCCTCATTCTGCATAAATGCTTTGGTTAGCACTAGCTCAGCGGCAGAAGAATGAAAACGGAGACTTTTTTTGTTGTTGTTGGTTTTCTTTTTCTTTTTTTTGTTTGGGGGGGGGGGGGGGACCAAGTTGTAGGAACAAGAAAAAGGAAAGGAAAGACCTCCGGTCCAATCATATCAACTATCTGACATAATATGTCTTCAAAAAGCACTGGCTCTTGGGCCATGCATTCCATTCGATGCAACTGCTCCTCATAAAAGAACAGCAATTCATTTGGGGTAAGTATTCCATTCCCATCCAAATCAATGCATTTGAACCTATAAGACAAAAGTAGAAGTTAATTTCTATTTGAGGAGGCTGCGAGTCTTTATAAATAAACCTACTAACAAGCAGTCAAACACTCACTGCAATACACATGATCAAATGATAACTATTCTCTGCCAGAAGCCTGGGTTCTCAAAAGCATTTTTCTTCAACATGTTGACAGGAGTATTGAAAAATCCAACTATTCAAGAATAGATTGGGGAAGACAGGCTAGTTCTAAATTCTACCGGAATCTGATATCAGAAACCTAAGCACTTCGATGCTTTTTAATAGGCCAGAGAACCATCCTCATAAAAATCTCAAATTATTTAATTCACTCGTGACCATACAACATTAAAGAAAGATGTTTTCCTAACTTTAGAGACACAAAGTGGAGATGGAAAGCTACCTCTTGGTCTCTTTATCATGTATTGACCGGGTAAACCCCAAAAAAATGGATTCCCAATTTACACCCTCTTTCTTTTACCTTCTACTTCACATTAAATCCTCTTTAAAAGATGTCAGAAGAATATGATTTGCCTTTTTAATCATCCAAGTGGGAAATATCAGCAGAATTTTATAAGATCCAAGGATCCCCAATATCTGAGAAGGTGAAGTATACCAGTACTCTAAACTAGGTTCGGATGACTTGTCCTCCTCTGCAAGTATGAAGTAAACAAAATCTTCATAACTCATCTTCCCTTCAAGTTTACTGGTAAATTTCCTTGGAACCTAAGAGACAAGACCAAAAGAAGAAAGAAAGAAAGAAAAATTATGATCAAGAAACTTCTCTGGGCCTGTTAAATGTCAAGTCCACATATTGGCCATGATCCAACGAACCTGGGAAAAAATTCTATCAACAATCCTGAAGGTAAGAGCATGGTGTCCATATCTAATAAGGTTCTCTTTATCAATGAAAAAGTCATGGTCGGTGTCAAGCTCCCAAAATTTGCAGTAAATGACATAAAAATGCTCATATGAGAAGTACCTGGAAATCAGTAAGAATCAAATAAATTTTAAAAAAGAAAGAAGCAGATTACAATTCTGAAGAGTTAGAAAAATGGGAAAATTAATAGACCATGGGACTTAGTGGTCGCTTGGTTGGAGATAAATAAGGAGGAAAAGTTAAACTTCCCATGAAGTCTCCCTGATTGCTTCACTAATAGCCTTAACTTCCCAAGTTAAGCCTCACACTCACACTTCCCTCACTAGAGACGTAACTTGCTGAGTAGAACTGGGTATGTTTTACTTCCTTGGTATTTATTGTATATTTACAAACTTACCCTTAAAAATTACAAAATAAAGTTCAATTAAATGATATTTTTGTCTTCATCATTAAAAAATACTATATTTATTTGAAATAATTAGACTTCCCAGGAACATAAAAAATGAAACACGGTCATTTATGAACTTCCGAAGAAGTATACTTCCAGAGAAGTACAATAAATTGAACCGAGCAAGCCGTCAAACATATTTGGGACTAAAAGCTTCATGATTGAACTTAAACGCTTCATGATTGAACTTACATAAAGCACTGCAGCTAATAAGAATTTAAGGGGGGAAATTCTTATTTCTGCAATACAAATACAGAAAAAATTACAAAACCAAGACCTCTATTACTTTCTCAACGAGGTTCAGGGGGGTGATTTCACAGGAGTCCAAGCTTCAAATCAACTGAAGACAATTTCCAGAAATTCAGTTTGTTTTTGCAAATTGTTAGCCAATGGTTTTACCTCAGAATTTTGTTTATGTCCTCTTCCTCATCTGCATACTGCATAGCAGCAATTAAGTTCCCACGTTTTAACTCCCTGAGGGTAAGCCTGCCATTTCCTGATCGATTCATGTAGTAGAAAATTCTATATATGACCGTCTCCGCTGTTCAATCTCAAACATGAAGCAGTGAGAAATAACCTAAGAAATCAGCATATATGGACACTAGAAATAAAATTTAGACTTGAGGATAAGCCTAACTTATTCCTAAACAAACTAATACTGAACTGTGTCGTTTATATCTGCAATCATTTGTTGCAAGTTGATGGAGACTTGGTAGTATGGGATACCGAGTCCCATATTGAGTACATTGGGATGCTCAATGGGGTATTTAAATATATTGGTTCTCCCACCTCAATAGCTAGCTTTTGGGGTAGAGTTCCCCATCCCACTTAGGTACCCATCACAAGTGAAGACCAATAATAACAAATTAAATATGGATGTTATAGGTCAACTAAGAAAATAACTAAGTCACATCTTTTTCTTATTTGTTATTGACCTAGGTCAAAATGTTGCCGCTTATTTAATACAGATTTTTGAACTAGAAACATTATATATTTTACCAGTTCTATTAAGAGAAGGTTATGTTTTCAGAATGAGTAGCCTTTGGTATAGCAAAAATAAATATACAATAAAGAATGAAATTCTCTAGAATGTCACCATATTCCAATCAACCATCGTACTTTACAGAATTCATATGTCGTATGTTATACATAAAAAAAAAATCATATGTTGTCTGCAGCTTGGCAGAAAAAAGGAGGGAAAGATGGACAAAGCAGAGGCATGAATTTGGAGGTTGCAAATCAAGAGAACACATAAACAGAGGATCAATGAAGTGAAGCTTACAATAAGTTGGAGGAGAAAAATGATGATAATAGTGGAGAAGAAAACAGTACTGATAAGAGTATATACGTCATTCCCCATGCTTCATAGCCTTGTTCTAAGGACACAACCGTTACTTTCAAAGACCAAATTGCAAAATTTTATACTAAAGCAGTCATGAAAGAATTTTGTTAGTAGATTGAATTTTATCTTTCACATAATCCACGCTCGGTTGTAGCCACATATTGTCAGCCCACACCCCTCCCCATCCCCTGGGGGCCAACAAAGAAAATCAAAACCAATCAAAGAGATAATGGAGGTCATGTTCCAGTCGGATAGTTTCATAGACCACAGCAAACATGTAGAAGACCTTCCAATCCTTTTCAAAAACATTATGTGACCACATGTAATTAAGAGAATTTTGGACAACAGATATAAAGAAAGTAAAAGACACTAAAACAAAACATTGTTAATCAATTAAATGACAATACCATATCTTTCCTGAAATTCAGGCGTGCTTTGCAAAAATTCCAACCCTGGATGGGTTGCTAAAAGTTCCCTCAAGAGAGGTTTAAAATCATCCTACATCCAAAATAGAAGAGATGAGGTTAAATCCCATACATTCAAGCATGTACTTTGTAAATAATATTGAGATTACGCATAGAAAGAACATTAGGAGTTGGCGAGTGACAATTTTTAATACAATGCAAACCTGTATAAGGTACGTTCTATCTGGATGCTTCAGTATGGTATAAATTTGTGTGGCCAAATCCATAGTTAACATATTACCCTGAATCCAATACGCAATGAATTGATCCCTACAATATTACATAAAGTGAAAGGATTAATTCAACAGGAAGTAATCCATGGCCTAATGGTGTAATCAAACAACCTGTCAGAAAATTTGAGATCCCCAGTAATATTTTTCGTTGAAATTAAACCCTTCATACTATATAAAGTTCACATATGATCCAATGTAAGCCTTTTCTAAATAGAAAAACTACAGGGAAATCCTGAATTTCATATTTGACCCAGCTAAAGTGTAAAGTGCTTCTAATATGATATTCAAACTTTAGGATAAACAATTTAAAATAAGCCTTCCCAAGACAATTTAAAATCACATCCTAAAAAGTAGCCAAATCATCAACCAGGATAGCCTTCTCAATGGGTTTACAAAACCACCAAACAATCATTATCTATTAAAAAAATGACAAGAATTAGATTGGTGACCCCTCGATCTAAAGGTAATGTTAGAGATATTAAAGATTTATGAAAGCCATATAGGTTAATAGCTGCTAGCAGAGAACCCAAAAATTAAGGATTATGGATATTAAAACTCAAATCACCCTTGTAGGTTAAGAAGAGTAGTGTTTAGGACAATCAAAGTAAAGAGTAAAAATGTGTTAGTGTGATCATAATATTAGGATGAACAGAGGTTGTGGGTTTATTTAATTCACGCATCACAAATAATTCCAAATAATAAATTTGTTTAGTCTCCTCCTAATCTACCATACTTCTGTTCTTTCAGTTTTCTAAGTAGTATATCTATTTCCCCCAAGGGAGGAAAGGAGGGAATCGCTGCCTAGAAGCATTAACCCAAAAATGAACACTTAGCAGAAGCTCAATCTAGTTGCCAACATCTTGCAGCTCTAGTTCCAATGTCATTCAATCATCAATTTTGTCACATGCACAGCTATAAAACTCTAGGGAAATATTAAAATTGAAAATTCGGAAAGTTTATTTAATGCAGTGATCCAGACAGGAGTAGAAATTGATACCTAGTTATTGTTCCAGTAACATTGGCATCAATTTTTCTGAACAGAGCAGTGGAGAAAAATGAGGGTAGTTTGCAAATTTCTTTGGTGACAGACTTAAATTCTGCAACAATAGAAGCCAAATCAAGAGGGAAAATTAAAAATTAAACCTTCTCCAGATAATTAAGCCAGCCATGATTCTAAAAAACAAAACAACTCAGAATATCATGCTCTCATTCTCACCATGCAATTGCAAACCATCCATGTGACCATAAAAATAATGATGGATCTGAAACAGGAAATGCTCTTTCAACTCATTTGGAGGTGGACAACCATTTTTAAAATAGAACTGCAAAATGATTCAGAGCACAGTTAATGAATTACAATAAATTCAACTTATCACGGTTTGAAGGGGGTGGTAATTACCGGTGGGATGATCTCCCTTACAGGATCACTGACTAATTTTAATGGAGAACCTAATGAAGAAGGACTAGCTCTCTGTTTCACGGTTCGTGGGGAGCCAGATGAACTGCGAGGAGAAAGTGGAGGGGTACTTCCCGCAGGAAACATGGAAGGTAATGAGTTGCTTGCCACAGCATTTGTATTTGTGTTCCCAAGTGCGCTCAAAGGAACACCTGCTTTTGAATCAGCAAGCAAAGATTTAACCTGTGTACACAATACATTATGAATAAGTTACAATATAACATACCTCTATAGAAGAAAATATACAAGAGTTCAGAAGAATAAAATGATTAAAAAGCGAACAAAAGAGAGAAGGATGTTAAGGAGGAGTATTTGAAATGAGATTAAAAAAATCAACTTTAACACCGTATAAGTTAGAAACTTTATAGCCTTCACAACTCTGAGTTATTATTAGTACTTGGTTACTCGTATGGCTCTATATCAACCAATGCATGTTATGTAAAAAATTACTCTTTTCTGCCTCCAACAAATTACAACAGAACATTAACTCTGCAAAGAAACAATATAGCTTAACTTCAACCATGCATAGTGTGGCATCCCGAAGTACTGTCCCTGTTTAGCCACCCATAGGCACAGGGTTTTGCCCCCTTAGCATCCCATAGTCACCCAAAAGGCAATTCGGATATCAAAGGTTACAAACCGATTACATATATGGCCTTCACTCTGGACGGATCCAACCAATGTGGGACTTGAATTCACCATACCTACTACGTTTCCCTTTCCACTTCACCCACTTCAGAGTCCCTTAGGATGTTAGGTCTCTAGCAGCGCTTTGTGTAACACTCTCACCACCAACGTAAAGAGCCGTCCTCGGCTCTAATATCATAATTTGACATCCTGAGGTATTCTCTATTTGCAGCCGTAGCCAAGAATAGGGTTTTATCCTCTTAGAGTCCCATAGTCACCCAAAAGGCGCCTCAGATGTCAAAAGTTACGCCCCGACTACATATATGGCCTTTACTCTGGACGGGTCCAACTGATGTGGGACTTGAGCGCACCCTACCTACTGCGTCTCCCTTCCCCCTTCACCCACTCTGGGGCCTCTCAGGGTGTTAGATCTCTAGCAGCACTAGGTGTGACACTCTCCCCACCAACAGGAAGAGTCGTCCTCGGCTCTGTTACCATAATGTGACATTCTGAGGTATTGTTCCTGTTTAGTCACCCATAGGCACAGAGTTTTGTTTTCCTGCGATCCCATTTTCACCCAAAAGGCGCCTCGGATGTCAAAGATCACACCCCGACTACATATATGACCTTCACTTTGGACGAGTCCAACCAATGTGGAACTTGAGCACACCCTACCTATTGCGTCCCCTTTTCCCCTTCACCCACACCAGGGTCTTTAAGGGTGTTAGGTCCCAGGCAGCGCTTGATGTGAGACGCAATAGGCAGGGTGCGCTCAAGTCCCACATCGATCGGACCCATCCAGAGTGAAGGCCATATATGCAGTCGAGGCGTGGCCTTTGACATCCGAAACACCTTTTGGGTAACTATGGGATCACAAGGGGCAAAACCCTATGCCTAAGGGCAGTTAAACAGGACAATACCTCAAGATGTAACGGCACAATTATATTTTAGAAATTAAAAAGCAAATCGTTATGTCAAGGAGTTATACTATGGCCTGCCTTTCATCACAATAACATAAAAATTTTCAAAACATATAAAATGACATAGTTCAACAAAAAATTGAAAAATCCAAACTATAGTTAGAAGTATGTTCTATCAAATCTTCTATTATTAAGCATGATACAAGAACAAGCTCCATTCCCCAGATAGAACTTTTTAATTAATGATGATTGACATGAACGCACAAAAAGAGATATTTATCTCCTCTTTTGGGATATAAAGATTTTCAGTCACAGATGCATACAACGTAACACATAAAAAATGACGTTTAAGGGAAATTCTTATCATTATGTTATTAAAAAGACATCCTGAAGGAGAAGAAAATTATCTAAACACAGAAAATAGTAAGATTTTCTATGGTCAAATTTAGAAATAGAGAAAGCACCTTTTCAATTGCCAAATCAGAGGCAACCTAAAAATGCATCAAGGCATTTACTGGAAAATATGGAAAAAGTGTCATCAATATGTGACCAGTAAGTATTAAATGTCAATGAGCAGACCAAGGTAGAACAGATAACCCAGGACTTATGAAATCAGGACCCTTGCAAGATCAGACGTCTACCAGAGTCAAGATAACTGCTCTAAACTCATTATGAGAGATAAAGGACAACATGACCCAAGAAACAAAGGGGACTGAAAAAATAGGATATGGAACCTTCTATTTAATGGTTGCAGAATTTCCTCTGAATGTAAATTGTTACAAGTGTGCTATCATCAGAGGAGAGTAGAAATCCAGCTGACAGAGATGGAATGGACTATTTCTTGGCAGGAGAAAATAAGTTGGCAAGAAGCAGGCAATGCTTTTGAGGCTGGTTTAGTGTGCATGGAAGCTACTGCACATGGAAAGAAATGAAAGCTCCAACGAAATATTTTTTATTTTTCAGATAATAGCACAGCCAAAAATTAATGTTTTAATTAGACCGGGCTAACTTAAAGAACTATTGCAATAAAGTAGAAATGAAATAATACAGATTGGGGATCGCGACTGATAGAGTATAAATATAATGTTATAGTTGCTTTAAACCGAACGGTGTCTCATGTTACATTTGTAAGATCTTGGACAGCTCTGACCACAAAGACTTTGATTTTCCGAAATGAAACGCACATATTCTTAAGAAGATAACAAGTTAATAAACAACCAATATGGTAACATTCTACGAGGGTCCTCATTGTAACATCTATAAGCGTGCAAACACGCGGAAATCAAAATCGTTAGAAAAAAATTGGTTCAGTCAGATCAACTATGTACCAGGCGACTAGTATCTGGCAGCGAAAGCCATTGAGAGAATAGCTCCTCAGCAATACTAGGACTCGACTTCAGTGCAAAAGGTGACACCTCCGGAAGCTGCAACATGTCTGGGTCCAACAACAACGCATCCTCAGTTTCCTCTATAACCATCGCAGATCAATTCTGTCACTCATACACTTCCCAAACTCAATCACCACCGCAAAAAAACAAAAGAAACCCTAAACCCCACTGTTCAACCAGCAGTCCTCTTCTCCTTCAACTCTTTTTCCTGGGTTAATGAAACCCAGTTACTATTTAGCAACTACAATCCGGAAAAAACTACAGGGAACCTGCATACTGAGATGAGAACCAATATAGTCTTTAATTTCCTTCATTCCACCACTTCCACAAAATAATTCAGCTTAGAGCCCAGAAATTAGGAATTCGAAGCGAACAAAAGATAGAGAGGATGACAGATATTACGATACCGGGAAGAATCAGGTAATAGAAATTTCCAAGGAGGAAGCGAAAAAAAATGAAATCGATAAAATTTGAGTTCAAGATACGACTTGAGGGGGGAAGAGTGATGAAAATGAGAGAAGCCCTTTATGGTTTTTGAGGATTAACACGGAGAGGAGAAGAAATCGAGTGTTGTAGCCCCAGTGAAGTAGGGAAAAGAAAGCGAGAGACTAAGGAAGGAGTAGTGAAACTGAATATGCACGCACTGTAGCAACTGAAATTGGAGTTGGAGAGCATG
>JANTPZ010013796.1:0-10203 GCA_025593235.1 Vachellia pachyceras
TATAATGTGGGATGCCATTTGCATAGAAACATAATTGTAAAAAATTTTAAAAAAATAAAAATGCAACTGACTTTTCACGATATGCGACTGAATTTCTACATTATGTAAATACAAATGACATTTTACATTAGCAAATCCTATCATCCAATTAATTTGTTAATAAGGGATTTTGTTTTTTCAATTGATCAATTCTCCCTAGCATAAAATAATGCAAGGGAGAAATTTTACAACTAATGGTTAGTTGAAATCTCCATAAATTTGGACTGAACTCACCCTATCTTCAACAGGTTCCCAAATAATGAAGCGATGAAACTGACAAAAATCAAAGAAATTTTGCATAATCATTATTCCATAATAATGAGGCAATAACTGATCGGATTTAATCAGGTTCATGATCAACTGCTCGTAATAGTTGGTTTGATCTAGTCTGACCCGAATCATTTTGTACTTAATTTTTTCTTCAATTTTTTATGTTAACAATGATACTTATTATTAAACGATAAATATGATTGATTTATACTTAAATTTTAATATTTTAGGTGTATTCTATATGACTTCCTTACATAGTTTATTCCACACATTCTTATCACCAAATTAAAGAATACACACACATTACAATTAAATAATACAGTACGTGAATGTTTCTTGTAAATATCTAGCCTTGGGTGTTCATCTAAAGCTAAAATAAAAATAACCAGACACCTCTCTAGTCCAATGTTGAGACCTTCACGAAGTCATTTCTAATTATTCCCTTGTAACAGTTCTGAAACATTCTGTATTTTGGAATATAATGCTTCGTAGCGATAATACCAAGGGGAATATGATCATCAAACATTGTAAACTATGAACAAAAGCAAAAAAAAAAAAAAAAATACTTTAGTGCTTATCCAACTCGACCAAAAATAAATAAATAACTAAAGCCAACTGGATAAATAAGTATATGATTCCAGTTTTTGACTTCTAAATAAACTTTCTTATGTGCAGAAAATGGAAAGAAGCCTGGCTTGCCTTCTTCTTCTTCATCTCTTTACCGTAGTTTATGCAGGTGAGTTCTCAGAATCTGAATCTTTCTTTAGTTTCATCAGAGCCATCGATCCCGAAAATACACTTAACATGAACAAAATGGCCAGTTCTTCTTCATTACATCCAAGCTTATTATTGCTTGAGCTCAAAGGTATCATAAGATGCAACTCAGATGCTTCCAACATCATAGAAATAAGCCTTCAAGATAAGAACCTCTCAGGCGAAATCAATGCAGATTCCTTATGCCGGCTTCGGAATCTCCAAAGTCTTAACTTAGCTAAGAATCACATCAGAGGAAACATCCCTGATTCATTTTTGCACTGTACAAGGTTGGCGTATTTAAATCTAAGTAGCAATCAGTTAAGTGGGAAGGTACATTATAAGGCCTTAACAAAACTGAGATATCTCAGAACATTGGACATCTCTAACAATGGTTTCTCTGAGGATTCTTCTAGATTGTTATCAGGGAGGAATAGTAAAATTGAAGGTTTAAAGTTAAGGAAACTAATGCAATATGACTCAGGATCAAGTCCTCCTGCTGATGGCAGCACCGAATCCGGAAGTTCCAGCAAAAAATGGTATGCAGATTGGAAGAAACTAGCACCAATACTGGTTGGTGTTGGATTGTTATTGGTGGCTGCTTTCTTTATCGCAAAGAAAGGACCTGAGTTAAACAAAGGGATGGAGAAGACGGAAACTCACGAAGAGTTCTCGGCTAAGACCCGGGAAAAAGGCAGTAGTAGTACGGAAGATTTGAAGCTGAAGAAGAGAGACTCAGAGCTTGTGTTCTTTGTTGAAGAGAATGAAAGGTTCACACTGGAAGATTTGCTTCAAGCCACAGCTGATTTAAGAAGTGAAAGCTTTAGTGGCAGCATGTATAAGGTAATACTGAAGAATAATATGCATTATGCAGTGAAAAGGCTGAAGAATTTGCAGGTATCTTCTGATGAATTTGGAGAAACATTAAGGCAAGTAAGTGACTTGAGACACCCAAATATTGTTCCCCTTGTTGGATATCGCTCTACAAGTGAAGAGAAACTTATAATTTACAAGTATCAAAGCAATGGAAGTCTGCTATTCCTTTTAAAAGGTAAGTTCAAATCAGTACTAATTTCTCACTTTGCCTCAATTTGGTCCTTCCAATAGTACTTTTGTGCTGTGGCAACTTGTTATGAGATGTTAAGCATATCATGGAGGGGGGATTTTCTGAAAATATATTCAAAAATCTATCCTTTTTCCAGACGCTCTCTTAATTCTGGCTCCTCCTTCCTCCATGAAAGAGGTTCATAATCTTGAACCAACATCTTTGGGAAAATAAATCCACTTTTAAAAAATTAACCAATATATTGATGACCAGAAAACTTTAGGTTCACTGGGATAAGACTTCATTATTGTTATAGATAACTGTCAGACAAACGTTTACTTGACTTCTGGCTCAACGTTATTCCCAACCTATGTAATAACCCGTTAAATTTTTTGTTACAAATTTTAATTTTTTCTGTAGTAACTTACACTGGAGGTGAAAATTAAGAGTAATTATCATAGCTGAGACAAGCAGTTATTACATGTAATAAAAAATATATTTACTTATTCAGGGTAAAAAAATTTAATTTTTTTCCTGTTATTGCTACAGAGTACATGCATGGTAAAAAAGAATTCCCATGGAAACTGAGACTGTCTATAGCAGCTGGAATTGCAAGGGGCTTAGGGTTCATATATGAGAAGATGGAAGGAAGAGAGATTATTCCTCATGGGAACCTCAAGCTATCAAATATCCTTCTTAATGACAACAATGAACCTCTGATAAGTGAGCATGGACTATCAAAATTGTTAGACCCTTACAGATCATTCTTCTTTGTCTCTCATGATTACACTGCCCCGGAGAACAGTTTGACGGAGAAAAGTGATGTTTATAGCTTCGGAGTGATTCTGCTCGAACTACTAACCGGAAAAAGTGTAGAGATAAACAACATAGACCTACCAAGATGGGTTCAATCCATGGTGAAAGAGGAATGGACGGGTGAAGTGTTTGATAAGGCGCTTAGGGAAAGTGAGTACCAGTGGGTGTTTCCGGTGCTGAACATAGCCCTCTTGTGCGTGTCGCGAGCACCGAAGAACCGGCCAACCATGGAGGAAGTTCTGGAGAAGATAGATAAAGTGATGCAGGAGTTTGAACATGTTCAGATGACGATGCATCATCATGAACATGATCCAACATGTTGCTGCAACAATAATGGAAGCCATGATGTTTGTTGTTCACTGCACAATATCATACCAGAAACATGGGACTCTCCTGGATCAAATTACTGATATTATCTGTCTTATTCAGAAATGTATGAAGCATGAAGAAGGCTATATATATGTTCTGTAATTAATTTTGAGATCGGATATTAGAAGATGATGTTTTGTCATCTTCTTATTTACAAAATGTGTTTCTTTATCAGGGAATTATGTTTAAATATACATATGTGTGTGTGTGTCTAAATAATTAAAGATGGCAATGAACTTAGAACCTGCAAAATAATGCATCTCTCTAAATCAATGAGAGCTCCTTTTTTATCGCGCAAAATGTTTGACATATCAAAATTTTGTTTTGGCAAGCGAATTGTTGATTTTATTGCACAAAATATTACCATTTATCCTTAATATAAGAATTGGTTAACTATTTTTAAAAAGATCAAGGAAGTTAAATAAATTATTTTAATGTATTTATATTTATCATTTTTTTAAAATTAATTTTTCTTAATTAAAAATTTATATATAATCTAATTATTATCTAAAAAAATTAATTCGGCTCATATATTCAAGTCAAGAGGGAGTAAGTATTTTCATGTTAAATTGTTGTAGGATTAGTTCGGCTTCTCGAGTGACAATTATTGGACATAACTTTTGTAGTTTGGTGTAATTTGGTTGACTTTGCAGATTAGGAAGATGAGGCAGAATATAAACAGTTAATACGGACAAGGGAGCTCTAATTTTTCTGGCTACCAGACAACCAACAAAACTAAGCGAGAGGAAGACAGATGAGCAACTTACATTGTAACTAGGAATGATCTTATCCGTAAATCACATGAGATGAAATAATTGTACATTGCCTTTTTGTATAGATGATGATGATATATTTTGAATTTCTTGTTTATATATTTGGTTGTGAATATTATATCAAAGTATGTGTAACTTGAAGTCGAATTTTGGTGCCATTCCTTTTTTTTTTTTAATCAAATTTTTAGTAGTAAGAAATGGACAAGTGAAAATTCTTGCATCGACAAGTTTAAGTGCTAGCATTTATATGTGTTTGGATAGCCCGTTGGGAAAACGGACACAGATTTCAAGGTAGTATATATGAGAGGAATTTTGTCTTGGTAAGCGCACCCGTTGGTAAAACGGGTTTATGAAACACAGCTGTGTTGAAATGAGCATATCGAGATGTATTATATTAGAAGTGATTGACAAGTGCAAAGGCCATGCATTGACAACTCATATACCTAATCGATAACGCATTAAGCGAAATTGATAAATCCGGTTGGCTTTAATTGACAACTCAGTGCACCTTAATTGACAAGTCTTATATTATAAGACTTAAGTGAAATTGATGATCTTAATTGACAACTCAAATAACTTAAAAGACAACTCAATACATTTTAATTGATAAGTCTAATATAACTAAAGTGAAATTGACAAGTTTGTTAACATCAATAGGCAAATCAATGTGCTACCATGAAATGACAAACAATAAAAGTTGTTCGTATATCTTCTCCCCTCTTTCTTCTTGTAAAATTCTCCTGTGAGCAATGAGCTAGTGACCAAAAAAGCTTGAGCTCCTCTATCCATTCCATCCATCTCCGCCATCTGTTGTCATTGTAATTAAGCACTATGACTTATCATTAAAAGAATACTCGTTTGTCATTATACATATAGCATCCCAACTTGTCATGGCACGTATATATAATAACTTGTCATTGCAGGCCAATATCACAAACCAAACCAAATATGGGTATAAAAGAAAAGACAAGAAAGACAAAGCCATTGCAACGGGATAGAAAATGGTGCCTGAGTTCATTCACATATATGGGTATAGAAGATGTTATGCAGAAGCAATTTTACAAGTGTGTTTGTTTCATTAAAACACAAACAAAATTCAATCATTTTCTAGGCAACCAAGCATAGCTATATGAAAGAAAAGGGATAAACTTACGCACCCCACAAACCCATTTCAACGATCACAAACATACCGCAAAGACCACAGTGATGATAGTGAAGCAATAAAAAATTTGCTATTAAAGATTTCTTTGATAAACATACGATTAAAGATGAGACTGAACTAGTGAAGCAATAAAAAAACTTTGCGAAATATCACCTTGAGAGTCAAAAGTGATGGAGGCAGCGATCTTTCCAAACTTCAGAGGGGCCATGACGATGATCGGCAGCCACAGTATGATAATAAGGACTGGCGACCACAGCGAAGGAGATGACAACCGGTAGCGATGAGCGAAGAAGTTGACGGAGTTGCCAACGGTGAATGAGAGACTCTCGTGTCTAATTTCATCAGGTGGCCTACGGTGATCTATTTATTAAAAAGGTCAAGCTAAAATCTATTTAAAGGTCTAATTATATAAATAGTTAAAATCTATTTTTTTAAGCATGGCCTGTATATATATAAAATAAATATAATTATTTAAATAACACTTTTTGTATTTGTCAATCCTAATTTTTATATTACAAACTTACGTACAATAAGTATAGTTGGCTTAAAGCCTACCTTGAGGCATATTTACACGTGTATAATAGTAGGTTTAAAGCCTACTTTGAGACCTTTTTAGAGGTCTACATTATATATAGGCCACTAAAAATGTTTCATGTTTTACTAGGTCTTTTGAAGGCTCAGGCCTGAAACTAAAAAAATGTCTACATTTAGGCTCAGACTTAATGTTTTCATTACAGGCTTAGCCCTATTTAATCAAAATCCGGTCTGGCCTGACCTGTTTCCATGCTTAATTTAAGATATATAAGGGTAATGATGTCTTTTCACAATTCCATTTAATATATTTCGGGTGCCTTAGAATTTCAAATCAATTTCATGATTTTTGGAGATTTGAGAGTAATATTTCGTCCCCTTGAGATTTGTAAGTAATTCGCTCATTAAATGATTGAATACTCAACACAGATAGCATTACTTTTGTGCATCATAGGTCTTATGGAAGAGAAACAATTGGCCTGATTGTTTCTGTTTTTTGTTTTCTTAATTTCAAAACTATTTTATAAAATTGTTTTTAAAAAGGAAAAACAAAAAAGCATCCTATCACCGCTATGAGCATGTTTAGTTTCAAATGTAATTTTCTTTTAGACTGTCATTGGAGTTTCTTAACTCAAAATGTCTTATCATTGATCAAGGCTAAGTTTAGTAGCTTGAATGTTAACTCAAAACATTATCAAGGGATGCATTCTCATTCCATAATTTAATGTTAATGATAAATTTTTGTGTCTTCACGGTGTGTTTGAGAATCGGTTGAGGGAAAGGAATTTACAGATTTCAAAATGAATTTTACGGATTCTAAGATGATTTCACGGATTTCGATATACTTTTTCTATTGACTTGTGTGTATTGTTAAGAAAAAGTTTTCCCAAACATACACCCAGTAGTAGGCCTAAAAACATCTCTCATACCGCCACGTGTATTAATTAATGATTCCAAATAAAACTATAAAATATTAAATATATATATATATATATATATAGCAAGCTTCCCTCTCAATCTTCCACATGTATTAAAGAGATTATTCCAAGTAAAATTTTGAAATATTAATTTTTAAAAATTTTAAAGTTTAATTTTTAGCCTCACTTTCTCACCCTACAATTATTGCTGGAGAGAATCCAATAAAAAAAAGTCTGAACTATTCAAATTCCGTAAAGCTCCTGTGGTAGCTAACACCTTCGCATATTGTTAATGATGGTTGCTAGCTTTATAACTGGTTTGGGTTTTCCACTGTTTCTCTTTTTTATTTTCATTCTCATTCTCATCATAATCTCATCTCTTCCCTTAGATAGACAAAAAGATGGTTAATAAAATTCATTGTTTTATAAAATTGTTATTATAAATATAAATAAAAATTTAAAACTGTTAAAATACAATCTATTTAATTTATCTACAACTTGATACATTGTTTTTAAACATGAAGAACCATTTTCATTATAACTAATGCCCATTGATAAACTAGATTTCCAACTTGATACATTGCATGTTGTTATCTTACAAGGATACCCTATCAACATATTTAGGCGACAACACTACCATAGCAAAGGGAACATTTTTTTTAAAAAAATAACAATAATATTTTAGGTATTTTTCTTTAACAATCAAACGGCGGTTGTGGTGCCCAATCCCAAACGGCAACAGCTCTAGCGGTGGCAACAACAACAATATAATAGTGAGAATAAAGAAATAAATGTTAAAACTTAATATTTTTTTATTTTGATATGATGATGGTAGGGATGGGAAAGCGGGCCAGCCCGCGGGTTGCGAGCTGAGGCAGGTTGGCCCGTCTCAGCCCGCCACAACAACGGGCTGCAAAAATGCAGCCCGAACCCGCAATGCCAGCCAGCTTTTTTTATTTTAATTTTTTTATGAAAAAATAATTTTTTTTCTATTTTTTTACTCACTTTTTTATAAGATTGCATATTTTCATGATCATTTTTTCAATCTCATCAATAAGTGTTCAATAATTTCCTAAAAATAGAGTTTAATATTATTTTTTTCCTTTATAAAAAAATATTGGGATGAAAAAAGGTAAGAAAATATATATAATATGTATTTTTTAAAAAAATTAAAACAGCAGCCCTCAACCCGCCTAACCCGCGGGTTGAGCGGGGCGGGCTAGCTTTCGCCAGTCCTAACCCACTGTGTTTTGGCGGGCCCAACCCGTTTTCCCAACCCTAGATGATGGCATGAGCCGGAAGGAAATTGAAAAAAGAAGAGAGACTCTTTGTCATATTTGTTTCAAAGCAAATAATCAACATCAGATATGCATCATCATCCAAAATAATTAATATTTACTAATTGTTAATTACTCTCATTCATAACTATCAAGAGATCCGATAGCTAAAAATAATAAAAGAAATATTAAGTTTTATACTCATCCATAACTTTCAAATGTAATTTTCTTTAAACATTTATCCAAATAAATGTCTTGTTTTTTATTTTTAGAACTTATTTTAAAAAATAGTTTATAAAATAGTTTTAAAACAAGAAAATGAAAAATAGAAACAAATTAGACCCTAAGAAATGCAAAAAAAAAAAAGAATTTATGCAGGTGTACAATTTGCAATCCAACTTCTTTCCGGTAATATATCATTCTTTTGATAAGGTTCCATTTTAGACTGTCATTGGAGTTTCTTAACTCAAAATGTCTTATAATTGATTAAGGCTAAGTTTCTTAACTCAAAATATTACTAAGGGATGCCTTCTCCTTCCATAACTTAATATTAATGATAAGTCTTTATGCCTTTATACAATAGTAGGCCTAAAAACATCCTTCATACCGCCACGTGTATTAATGAAATGATTCCAAGTAAAACTATGAAATATTAAATATATATACATCCCTCTCAATCTCCCACATGTATTAAAGAGATTATTCCAAGTAAAATTTTGAAATATTAAATTTAAAAAATTTTGAGTTTTTTAGCCATGCTTTCTCACTCTACCGTTATTACTAGAAATAATCCCAATAAAAAAACGTGTGAATTACTTAAATTTTAATTTGTACTCATGTTATTTGCAGTGTAATAGAAACCGGACCGGCCGGTTCGGACCAGAAACCGGCGAACCGGCCGGTGATCCGGTCCGGTCCGGTTAATGACCCCGGGTTGGGTCAACCCGGATTGACCCGGTTTAACCCGGGGTCAACCCGGGAAACTCGCCGGGTTAGGCGAGTTTCCTGGGTTTAATTTTTTTAATTTATTTAGGGACGAAACGACGCCGTTTCGTCCCTTTTATTTTTTTAACATCATTTTTTGATTTTTTACTCCCCAGCCCTCCTGTCGTCCCGTCCCCAGTCCCTGCTCTGCCATCCCCAGTTCCCCACTGAGTCCACTCCCAAGCCCATCGTTCTTCACCGGCCGTTGCTCCACCGTCCACTCCCAGTCCCCACCGGCCGTTGCAGCTCCTCAGCCCCCTCCTCCGGTGACTATCCCCTTCGACTTAATCTTCTTCTCCTCTACCAATCGCGACTCCATTCCTCTTCAATTTTTGCCCTAAAATCTGAATCTCTTCCTCTTGAGACTCGATAATATACATTGTCTGGCTCTGGCCTTTTGGGTCTATTATCTTCAACTATTTTGTTTAGGTTTCCATCTTCTCTGCCTCGAATCGTTGCCATTATAGTGTTTTGCTTCATTTGTTCCTCTGAGCTTCGCCATTTTCATCGTCATTGAGCATCATCTGAGCTTCAGTCATTGGTCTAACCGTCTGAGGCTCTGAGCTCTGGTTTGTCTTACGTTTATGTATTCTGTAACTTCTGTTTCAATTTTATGCTATCATTTGTTTGATTATTGTGTTTATTTTCAAAATGGTTCTTCCATGGCTGAGACTCTGTTTTTTGGTGTTCTTGTGGTTTTCTGCCTTTTACTCAGCATTCAGCCTTTTACCTGTTGTTCATTGCTGATCGTTGGTTGTGATTTTAATCCTTCGGTTTCGATATTTTGTAAGGATGATATTTTGAAATTGTAAAGAATGGTGGATGATAGATAAGTTAAATATGATTAGTTTGTGTTTTGTTAATATGATTTTTCTATTTTTATTTTAAATTATATTTTTTAATTTTTAATTCCTCACCGGTCTGATCTCCGATTTGACTCCGGTCTGACCCACTGACCCTTAACCCACTGCCTGGACCGGTCTGATCACCGGTCCGGGTTTGATAACCTTGATGGGAAGTGGATGGTTTGAGAAAAGATAAGAAAGACAAAGTTGCAAGGAAAAGAGATATGATATACCCATACACTATTAATTGAAGTGAAAATAAAAAATATATTAAATATTCTAAATATTTAAAAATCCTAAGATTAGAACTCATGATTTCGTGGTTTACTAAAGCTAATTTTTTTTACTGATTTGATAACAATTATTAAATGTTCCTCTTTGTTTTTACATTAAAAATTTTAAAACATAATAATAATAATAAT
>JANTPZ010013801.1:0-10290 GCA_025593235.1 Vachellia pachyceras
GTGTGTGTGTGTGTGTTACTTGTAATAAATGACAGGCTGATTAGAATCCGGATCCCACATGCCTCCTTCCTTGAGATACTCAGCGTACCTCACCATCTCAGGCCTGGCCGTCGCCTTGTTCTTCTTCTTCTTCCTCCCTGCAAAATGCAAGAAGCTGAAGATCGGATGGCTCTGCCTCTGCAAACTGCTGCTGTCTGAACCTATTTCTCTTGTTGATGCCAAACTTTTGAGCTCCTCTTTCTCTGCTGCATCCCCGCCACTTCCACAACACTCCTTCCCCAATTTCTCATACTTGCCACCTCCCCTCCTACTGCTTCCTGATCTCAACATGCCTTCAATCTCTCTCTCCCTCTCTCCCTCTCTCTAAACAAAATGATAATGGCACCATAGTGTGAACGGCTTTATATATATGTGCAAATCTTTCCCAACTTGCCAAATAATTTGTCCAACACGTCATTTTTGTTTTTTTTTTTTGCCAAATAATTTTTCTCTGGCGAGAACTTGCCAAATAAATTGACTGGCCAAATGTCATACTACTGCCTTTTTTTTAAAATGTAATAGATAGTTACCAAACTTATGCAGAGTTAGAAAACAAATCATCAAATAAGACAAATGTTCTAAATTATGTATTCTAAAATGAGACATAAAGTTAAAAGAATTATATATTATTATATTTAGAGACGGAGAGAATATTATAATAATTATCCTCATTTGTACAGCTAGTTATTCATGTTTGAATTTTGTTACTTCCATAATTTTGTAAGAAGTCTATTTTTTTTCCTTCAAATCATCTCTCAACTTCAAAATTCTGACAGTTATCCATTGACATTTTCAGTGCTGTCTCAAACAATTCCATCAATAAAATATGGAAACCATCCAAGAATTAAAAACAATTATAAGGGTATTGATCTGGCTCTATTTTTCAATTAACCGAGCTTGAATGATTCAAATGAATTTGCAATAAAAAAAGTATAAACTTGGATTATAATATTAATTTAAAAGTTACAAAATAAGAATCTCAGCTGCAAATTGAGCTATATTTAAAATTTAAATGTCTTATCTATAGTACGAGATTCTGAATTTGTAATTGTTCAAATCAATATTTACAACTCATTTTTTAGAAGATTTTTTTGAGACCTATTTGTCATGAATTCAGTCATTTGGGACCTTATTGTTTCCTTATTATATATGGATACATAGACAATTTTTAAATAGTTTAGTGGGTCGTGTAAAGAGAGTATCATACAACAATTTATGATGAGCGTTTAAAATAAATACTTGAATCTTACTTTAACTTTAGTCCAAAATTTCAGCTATACCAGTTTACAAGGTATGAACACTTTAACCTAATATGAACAAAATTTATCATTTTCCAAAATCTTACCGCCACTTTGACTATGGATCCATTCTTGGTGATACAAAGTTGCTTGCGTTATATGCATTAGACCACTTTGTCAAGTGACATAATTCCAACAAAAACAATCCATAATCTCTCAGTTGTAACGTTGAAAACAAGAGCATCGAGAATCTTCCTTGGGAAAGTAATCGTGAAGCAGCTAGATGCTAATACTCCTTTCTGGTCAAAGAACTTTTATCTTCTAAGAGCATTTCAACATCATCCACCGGAATGAAGCATACGGAACCCATTTCCAGAATCGAAAATATCAACCTTCTAAAGGGATTACTCGGACAGTATCTATGCCCTGCGCCGAAGGAATAATCTGTTGAGAAGCCAGTAACACATGCTGGAATTACAAGCGGACGGTCTGCATTGTTTGGATGAATTCTCGTAAAGGGTTAGAGAAGGAAATGTCTAATTTAGATCCCTGGATTAGATTTAAATTAACGCATCACTTCCTTTTACTTCATATTCGTTTCCCTTGATTCAAACATAGCCTAGATGATGGAATAATCAAGCGGACAAATACTTGACACCTTGACAGGAGTCAGTGACAGTAATCCAACTATTCCCAGCTTCCTTAAATAACACTGTTGTGCTCATGATATTTCTCAGTTCATCAACACAGACCCACCTTCCAATGGCTCCATAATAATTTGATACAAGAACAATTTCGCGGCGAATTCACCAATGGTTTATCCAAATATTGCCAGCTTTACCGGGTTCCGACTCTAAGAGATGCTTCGCTGCGAATTCACCTCTTTTAGCATCCATGTTGAGACTACAAGTATTCAACAATGCTATCCATACGCCTTCAGTAGGCTTGGTACCTAGCTCAATCATGCTGTAATATACAGACCATGATTCATCCATTCTACCAGCTCGACTTCTATGAAGCAGGCATAGTGTTCTGGACCTGGTTCAAGACCGTATTTTTCCATCGCCAATTGGAAACATTTTCGTCCGTCCTCCACCAACGTAGTGTGACCACAAGCTCATATCAGCTAGAAAAGTTGCCAAATTCGGCAATACCTTGGTCCCATCCTAACCCATCTTTTCAAACAGCATTACAGCTTCATGCCCATGGCCATGGTTCCCATATGCATCAATCATACATGTCCAAGAAATAACATCTTTTCGACCTATTCTATCGAACAACAATCAAGCATGCAGAATCTTGCCACATTTTGCATACATGTCCAATAGGACATTGCATAGTTGGGTATCAGAAGTGAAATCTTTACGTATTGCAACACAATGTATCTGTTTCCCTATCCACAAATCTGAATTCTCCAAGCAAGCTGCAAGGGCACTGGTGAGCCCAACAGCATTAGGTTTCATCATGCACATGACAGAAAGTATAAAACACTCTGAAAGCTTCGGTGATGTGCCCAACACTTGAGTAAAAGTCAATAAGAGAGGTACTTAGTACCACCAAATCTCGGCCCATAGAGACCACCAAACCATGAACTTGCTTGCCCTGCTTCAAGGCCTTAAGAGAAGCACAAGCTTTAAGCACAGAACACAAAGTAAACTCGTTCAATTCTACGTTCTCCCCTCTCATTCCTTTCAAAACACCAAGTGCTTCAAGAGGAAGATCGTGCCGTAGAAAGGTGGAAAACAAGACGTTCCAAGTCAGTACATCCTTGGATTCCTTCTGTTCAAAGACCTTCAACGATTCGCCCTGAAGGCCATATTTGGAATACATGTCCATATTTGGAATACAGTTCCAGAATCAGAACCCATTTTGATCATCAAAGCATGGACTTGCTTGCCGCGGTCTGGATAAGGCAACATAGAACAGGCGCCCAAAACAGGAGTGAAAGTATAATAAACATCAATGTCGGAACGCCCGTGAGGAATACAATGAAAAATTGCCCAGGCAGAGGCAGCATCACGACCGCGAACATACGAGGAAATAAAAGAGTTGAGTGTAGGAAGACAACTTTGAAGCATTTCATCGAACATGTTGAGGGTGAGCGCGTTGCGATTCTAGAAATGCATGTATTTGACGGTGGGGCTTGTATGGAGGAAATGAAACCAACATGTTGAAGGATGAAGAAGTGCGGGAATGGAAGAGAGTATCTTTGAGGATCGAAGCCCCATTTGGTTGGAGGAAAAGGAGAGATGGCTCCGTTTTCTCCATAAGCGTGACATGTACTGTTAACTGTGTCTGAAAATACATAGGAGAAAGAAATTTACAGATTTTTAAATAATTTTATAAATATTTAAATAGTTTTTATGGATTTTAAAATGATTTTTACATATTTTAAGATAATTTTGTCAAACGGTGTTTCCAAACAAACACTACTACTTGTAGGAATGACTTCACCTCCATCCAAAACAACGACGGTTCCTTTGGCCAGCGGAGGAAACGAGCATTGTCATGTCAAAATATATCACTGGAATTGCTCAATACATAATCCGAAAAACTGAGAATCCAAAAACCGCGAAATAAGACAAACATGGAATAATACAAAAACCAAACAATGAGGTCAAAGTCCATCTACCTCAGATCATTCTTCAATATTATCTACAAGGACATTGGTGGTCGAGTAACCCAATCAAACCGGCAATGCCTTGCCAAATAAGTTCTAACAATCCAATCAACTCCCAAATTTGTTTCTCTATGAACCTAATAAAAGAATGAGTTGTAATTGAATTCATTAAAACATTAATATCCTCAAAGCAATACATTTCCAATACTTGATTGTCATACTCAAATATTACATCATCTAAAACATTTTTAATTGCAAAAGAAACAGATAAAATAATCAATAGCAACGCCTTCTGCCAAGGGGAAAATTGAGATCGCACAAGCATTCAAAATTATAGTGGTGATTAACTTTTTCTATTTATCCCTTGTTTCCAATTTCTTCCAAGGATACAAACAATACAAATTAACATTGGGCTGTATCAAATGCCTCAAGAAATCAATGACTCAAAAAATAACAAAAGTATGACTATTTTACCTTTAATTGGGTCTATTTTCATGTAATTGCTTCTATTTTAAATTTATGTAATTAAACTCAATAAAAACTTAATAAAAGGACTAAAATCCTTTAAAAATGCTAAAAGTTAGCTTTATAAAATATGATTAGATAACTTGACTCAAAGAAGATTACACAATCGATAAAAAATGACTGAGCCAAAGGAACAAAAGCGAAAGCCCCACCAAAATGCCTACACACTGCATTAAGAACCTTCTTTTTTGGACCCCCAATACATTAATGGCTCGTTTGGTACGCAGAATTCATTTTGATGGATGTGGATGTGGAAATGGATATGGATGTGAGGTTTAAAAGTATGTTTAGTATGTCTTAGAAATGAGGTATGATTTTTAGATGAAAAGACCTAAAAGCTCTTCTAAATTAAAAAATCTTTTTTTTTAACTTTTAAAACCACCTAAATCAAATTAAAAAAAAATTTAGAAAAGATTTTAGATGGAATTATCAACATGGAATTGGAAATCCAAGCTTTTCATGTGGAAATGAAAATCCATGAGTTTGATGGAATTGGCTTCCATGTGGAAGCCAATTCCATCATACCAAACATGCATGGATATGGAAATCAATTCCATTTCCATATCCATGCTTCCAAATTCCATCAAACCAAACGGGCCCTAAAAGACCCTTCGAGGTTGGTTTCTTCATTGTTCGGATTTCTCATATTCTTCAACTGTTGGGGTAGCAAAAAAACATTTGTATCCATGATGGTTGAAGTCACCAAGGTATGTTGGTTATTAATTCACATCTAATAGGTTCAATTTCACCTCCAAAATTATTCACTGGAGACCACTGAATATCCAAAGTTTTTTTTATTATATTTGCCTCAAAAATTGACAAAATGTAGCATTTAAGATATAGACAGATGAAGTCATTAACTGACATCTACCACTTAGGATGCATATCCATGTTAGTGCCCACATCATCGAGTCACGCTTTCACTTTCACTCGAACTTTTAGTTTTGCTCAAGTTACCTTGAAATTTTAAGTTAACTTCTACCTTCCCTCGAGTGATGCTAAAAATGATAGCTTTCACTTTCACTCTAACTTCTATCTTCACTCAAGTTACCTTGAATTTTTATGGCAACTTCCACCTTCACTCGAGTGATACTGGAAATGATAGCTTTCACTTTCACTCGAACTTTTAGTTTTGCTCAAGTTACCTTGAAATTTTAAGTTAACTTCTACCTTCCCTCGAGTGATGCTAGAAATGATAGCTTTCACTTTCACTCTAACTTCTATCTTCACTCAAGTTACCTTGAATTTTTATGTCAACTTCCACCTTCACTCGAGTGATACTGGAAATGATAGCTTTCACTTTCACTCTGACTTCCACCTTCACTCAAGTTACCTTGAAATTTTAAGGTGACTTCCACCTTCACTCGAATGATGCTAGAAGTGATAGCCTATTTCACTTAAGTCGCATTGCCAACTTTTATTTTTCATTTCCGGGCTATAAGAGAGTTACCAAAGTAACTGGCATTGTCACTTGTGAAATTGCAAGTGATCGCCTCTTTGTTTATCATTGTTTTTCAACATTGAAACTAGAGTTCATGCAAAACTTTTGTAAAAGTAGTCCATTGTAATCATCAAAACATAAGTATAAATTGTGAATAAATTTTATTAACAATTCATTGGGATTCACAATTCAAAAATAAACTAAGATAATTGAAATTGAATCAAATTTCATTTTTACATAATAAAAACCTTCTGTTAGAGGCCTTTTATTATCAATTATAGCAAAGTCATAATCTCCATACTCACTGCCATCACTACCACCATCCACCAATTCACCTTCGAGGCTTAAATTATAAACTGTCATCAACACCATCACCCTCACTATCATATCCTTCATTGTTCAAAACCTCACTATTGTCACCTACTTTCTTGCTTTTGGTACTTCTCCCTCACTTTCACTAAACTCATCGTTTTCTCCATTATCATGATATATTTCATTGATTTCCACATATGCAGGCTTCTCACCAAATTCATCATTAATCAAATTCCTTAAAGTACCAAACTCAACTTTTAAACTATAAAATTGAAGTCTTCATCACTAACATTTGTACCAACCTTGGGACCACACTCAATATCACCTTCCCCACTAGACTCCATTACGCCACCACTTTGCCTTTGTTGGTCAAAGTGTGGCATCAATTGTCTCATAGCGGAGTCCCGATTGAAGGGCCAAGTTATAGTCGAACCATGACGCTTAAGCGTCTGCTCTACTAAGAGTTAAGGAAATAGAGTTGCCCCCGCTAACAGCTATAGCTTTTTGCCTAATGGTAAGTGCTTGATCCTGATAATTGGTATCAGAACCAAGGTCATGATTCGATTTCCAACAGGACAATTGCTGAGGGAGAGATTGTTGGCCAAAGTATGGCATCAATTGTCCCATGGCGGAGGCCCGATTGAGGGGCCTTGTTATAGTCATACCTTGGTGCTTAGGCATCTGCTCTACTATGGGTTAAGGAAATAGAGTTGCGCTATGACTAACAGCTATAGCTTTTAGCCTAGTGGTAAGTGCTTGATCCTGACAGCTTTGTTATGCTCCCCCCTCTCTCAATCTTCTTTTTTTGCAATTAGGGAGTTGGTTCAATTTCTTATTTAGCATTTCTGATTATGGGGCTTTCTATTTTCACCAATAATACACATCTAATACCACCTCAGTGCTATAATCCCACGTGTTATCCATCGGAGACACCCTCGTATTATTTATGATGCCACCATGTCACTTTAACCGTAAACGTTAACACTTTGTTGGTCTAAGTCCTAAATGTTACATTTTGTTATACCTCCATACAACACATTTCACCTTATCCATAAAAATTCACATAGCATTGTGGTGGAGACATGAGGTTTTAGCTATAAATTTTGCTCAATAAGAGGCTATAGAAATATTATTATCTATACCAACTATTTAGAAGTGATAAACTTGGTGAGCTAAAGAAGCAATGCCAACCACCATTGTAGAGCATTTACATAGGGAATAGCTCCCTATTCCTGGTTATTTAGAAAAACTTTCTCCTTGTATTGATGGTAATTTCATATCATATCTCCTTGACACTGTCATTAACTTCTTACATAAGCTATAAAAAGACTATGATGCTACTTATGAATTGTGTTGAATTAGTCCAAACTTTTAAATATCAAATCTCGTGGCAAGTTACATAAGTGATGCTGCAAACACCAATCAAATACTAATTCTTTTCACCTGTTCAACAAAACATACAGGTTATGAGCTTGTGACAATATATAGCTCACATATAAAATACATGTTAAATCAAAATGTACCTAATGAATAATCAGTAGAAGATATTTTATATTGAAATATTAAATCATAAATATCCCTAAAAGTCAATGAAAAATATCTAGCTTGATAATAATTAAAGAATAAATATTAGATATCAAAATATCTATGCTATTATTTGGCGAAGTACACGAGCTTTTCTCTCGAGGTGTGACATTAACTGCAATTAATAGTATCTCCTCACACAACGTATTGGATCCGTTTGATAACGAAGTAGAATGAATAAATATGTAGGGAAGATTATCTCATTTTGAAAAAAAACACTGTTGAACGTACTTTTAAAGAGTCCAGAAACTCCTCCAAACACAACCATTGACAAAAGCTGATAGACGCTCTTGCTCTGAAAGCCCTTCAACTTGCATAACATTAGCATAAAGAGAATTTTTCATGTCATATGCGAATGCTTTTCACTTTCACTTTTATTGATGAGAATTGCTAATCGTTCACTTGCCTATGTATGAGCAATTTTCTCCATTTAGTTAAAAAGGTCGCAAAATCAGCCCATCAGTTAGTTAGGAGGGTTAATTTTGACCGTTAAACCTCCCTCTTTAACCTGGTTGTGCTGACGTGGCTACTCACGGTCAGCCTTCGTCTTCTTCTCCGCCCTCTTTCTCGTTTCCTATCTCCCTCTTTCATCAAATTTCTTCAATTCTGCGACCTTCATTTCTTCTGTGTCTGTGGGCTTGGTCATTTTCACAGACAAGCACAAACACAAGAATAAATCTCAATCTTCTGCGTTAAACTTGGCTCTTAAGCATTTAATTTTTTTTTTTGAAAAAAAAGACACAAGAATAATAGAAAGAGAGAAGCAGAGAACACAATTTACATCGTTTTAAAGCAGAATCTTTTGAGCCAAGAGCCTTCTCCATTCCTCTTGTTTGTCTTCCAGGATCTTGACGCTTTCAACGATTTCTTGCCTTGAAAGAATTGAAAAAAACATGCTAGATTTCCTCGACTCAACCACGATTCATTAAATTGATTAAGATTAATACAGAGCTGACTTTTTCATTTCAGGGAAAATTTTAGAACAGACGTTAACATATCGCATAAATGTAAAACAGAGCATAAGCATAAAGTATGAATAGCAAAGAGTTCGACTTTAAAACGTTTTCCTGAGATTCTTCGTCGTTATCATCATCAGCTTCCTTTGCTCAGAAATCCTTCAACAGCTTGCGAACTTGTTCAAGCGTCACAAACAGCACCACAGTGAAGGGCCATTGCCTCGAAATCGTTGGGATGAAACTTTGTACAGTGCCATTGGACCCTCAGCACGCACAGTTTTCAGAGCACAGTCTAACGCGCCGGAGTAAGGCGGCTGTGCCCCCGGCTACATCACGTGGGTTTCGAACCCATCTCGCATAACTCCCTTCTTCAGTATCGACTCCTTCACCTGATCGTAAGTAACCACCAGCAACTCCATATCTTCCCTCAACTTCACCACTACAGCCCACACAGGCTCGCCACCATCACCACCCTCTCGATCCATCTTTCTCTCCAGCAGAAATGAGAAAGAGGGCGGAGAAGAAGACGAAGGCTGGGTATGGGTGAATAGCCATGTCAACACAGGCCGGAAAGGGGAAGATTTAATGGTAAAGTAAAATTACCTTTTTAAAAGTTTTCTCAACGTTTTTAAGCAAAAACTTTCAAAGTAAAAATAGACATTAGCTCTTAAGAAAATGAAAAGAAACAAAAGGAGCCTAGGCCGTGTGATCAAGAACATTTTAGAAAAGATTTGACCCGTTGGTGCACTTGTTTAAGCTTATTAAAAGACAATTGTCAAATTAAGAGACACCTTTCACCTTCCTCACATCTTTCGGTGAACCCCAACATTGCCTTTCATTTGTTTTGGAGTCTTACTTTGTTTTACGACCTTCCACAACATGCCTATCATCTCATGTTTTTGTTGAAAGCGTGTTTTGGTCCGTGAGAACTAGCCCAGCCAATAAACCAAATCAAACACATTGTGAATATAGAAGTGAAATTCGATCGGCTGAGTTAAATGTAGAAGATTTATTTTAAGCTACCCAGTTTTTGCCATGATCTCCAATTAAAACAACAAAAAGTGCTACACAGAGAAGAAGAAAAGGAAAACGACGGAGAGATGCAAGTACATCGGTGGCATAGAGAAATGAAAACTTTAAATTTTTTTAGTATGCATTCTGATGTCACCATAGACTTGTAAATAGAGGTTTCTAATCTGGAAGAGAGTGAATTCTTTTTCGTAGATAAAACTCTTCACTGCCTGTGAGTAGTTTTCGTAACATAAAAAGCGAAAAATAAATTCCCCTGCGGGTTAATTCAATTTTAATGTTGAAAGGGCATGCGATTTAATGCCCTTGACTTCATGATAACACTAACTAGTGCGGCTTATTTCCATCATACAAAAATGTTGATGATGCCATTGAGAGTCTTGGATTCTGCATCTCTGTCACACTCAAATTTCCATTCTCCTCTGATCTAGCAGATTAAGATGAGAGGAGAAGTTCATTTCTGCTTACACATATTGCCTGCTCACAAAGCTCTTTCTGTATATGCTCATAAACTTGGCCACAAATTCTGCAGAGAATTCCATATCA
>JANTPZ010013803.1:0-14266 GCA_025593235.1 Vachellia pachyceras
CAATACCAATAATGTGGGATGAACCCTTTTCGATATAAATGGACATTCACCAAATCAGGAGTATGATATTTCTCATTTTTACATCTTATACAAGGGCATCGAATGACTCCTTCACTTAAATATATTGGTTGTTCACAAACAAACTTCATAAACTCTTCCATGCCAATTATAAACTCATCCATGTACCCATTCCTTTTAGGATGAAGCCTATTATACATCCACCTTCTATGTGGGGGGAAGTCCATTTTCCACACCTATCATTAGACAAACCACTCTTATTATCAACTTCACAAATAACCATCAACCAAAAAAAAAAAGAATAATGATCATAAAAATATGGAAGATATTAAGTATAGACTATAAACTTTTACGGAGTAAGATGAGGGTTTTATCTTGAAAGCGAACGAACATGGTCTAAAATATGACTAAAATACCGCTAATATTACAATCAATTTCGTTCATTAAAGTATTTTGAAGTGAAAAATCAAATGATATAATTTTTCGCCTCCCCAAAATTCCCAATATACACCACTGTCTTCTTGCAAAGCTAAAGCCTTAATTTTATATTTATCCAGTGGGTCAACTCTAAACCTACACTTGCATATAATTTAATTCAATGCAACTACACTTGCATATAAATGAAAAATTAAGTGTAAAATGTAAATTGATATATACTCATATAAATCAACAGTAGACACTTTCATTAAAGCGAACGATTTCTACAGATTGCATTGAAGAATGATGCAAGTGGCTTATTCGTAGACCCGAGTGAAGTAAATATAAAGTGAAATAAACACTATCTACAATCTTTAATATAAAAGTCACCATACTTTTTGAGGGAGATTGAATGGGATTAAAGAAACTAATTAACTATATATCTATTATTCTTCTTTGAACTAATTTTCTTTATTTATAAATTGATATAATAAAATTATACACATCATTATTTTAGAATATGTGTTATAATTAAATAATTGATTTAATCTTTTCAATTTTCTAAACAAAGTTAACTGATTCTTATATTAAAAACGGAAGATGTTAATTAAGATCTATCAATTACAATATTTACATGTATTTCAACAATTACGCTCAGGATGAAGCATACAAGTCATACGCATCAAGTATCTTACATTTGTACCAAGTTATTGATGGTTTGGTTGACAAACTTAGCAGCAAGAAATCTAGACTTAATGGGAATTTACAAACTACTTAATATAAAAAAAAGATGTTGCATGCAACTATCTCATTGTAAATGGGAATTTACAAACCACTCAAGATGGAATAAATCTCTTTAACTCGAGCATGTGACTTGTCTTGAACTGAGACCAAGATCAATGAGTCCACATATTAAGAGCTCGTTTGGAAATCCGTTTGAGAATTAATGTTACGGAGTTCAATATAAAATCTAAATTTTGGAGATAGCTTTAACAGATTTTGAGGTAAAACCTAGGTTTTAAAATGTGATTAAATGGTAAAGGATGAAGGAAGATAAGAATGTTAGAAATGAGGATGACAGCAGGAATATAGAAGATATTTTCTCCATTACTCTTGATGAGAAAAGAGGAAGAATACAGAAGGAGGTGAAAGTTGATTAGAAATCAAAGTTGGAAAATGGCAGTAATGCACAGGTGCTGAATAAAGGAAAAGCTCATGCAGAACATGTTGATGACATGAGGAACACTTTTAGCCTTGGGAACCCAGGATATGAAGAAGCAGGACCAAGTAAAGATAAGAAGAGGAATGAGCCAGACTTGAAACGCCCCAGAATTGGAGTGATTTCAAAATGATGGGTCTCAATATGACACTTAATAAACCCATGTCATTGGAGGAAATCACTCCAATTACATTATTCCTCCCCATATCAAAACTTAAAAAGCAGTCGCAGATATTCTGATAATTCTTCAAACTTCTTTGTTTCAAAATCATGAGTCTCAATATGACACGTAATAAGCCCATATCATTGGAGGAAAACACTCCAATTACATTATTCCTATTTCTTCTGAACATAACTGTAGATTTTCACTTTTAAATTTTAATGCATTTGACATAACACATGAAAGGTACCCGAAGACGAAGTTAACTTTATCTACACATGTACAGCGTCGCAACATGAATGGAAGTCAGGACAATGAAGGAATCACCAATGAGTAATATTACCAACAAACAAGTGAACCAAGCATACCCTCAAGACTGTGTAGGGCGGCCTAGTAAGAAAATTACTTCAATTAAGGGGGGAAATCATCCTAGGAATCCAGTAGTTAGGAAATTGGCAGGCACAACCAAAAGTGGAAGTAACAAATACACAAAAAAGCAAGTTGCATAATCCAGGAATCAGCCACCTACCACACTTTGATATCGTCACCCGTTCATTTATCCATTTTTTGCTCAACCTATTTATCCCCCAAAAAAGGAACAGCCTTGTAAAGACCACCAGCTTAGAAATATGTGATTAGAATTATGAACTACATAATTTGAGTAATTCTTTAGATATTCAAAAACGGAAAAAACAGAAAGGTTAGGGTAGAAGTAATGTGCTCATAGTTCCATTTTCCTCTTTCCCATGCAATAGAAATCGCTGCTTAGATTTGTTGCATTTACTCTCCTAAGCTCGCAATAAAAACAGCACAGAACGACTCATCACGAAAACGCCCCAGAATTGACAAAAACAGCACAGAACAGCCACAACAGCACAGTAAAAGCGAGAACAGCACAGAAATTTCGCACAACCCAAACACCCAGAACAACACAGTAAAAGCGAGAAGAATCAGCCTCAGAGATTCGACTTTACCTCGTTCAAGCCAGAATAGAGTAAAAGCCGGAACAGAACAGCTCTAATCTGACAAATGGAGGAGAAGAATCACAGCAGGTTCGAGATTCCGTTCAAGAGCTCTCAGAGATTCCGTTCGCTCGTCGTTCACGATGAAACATTTGAGGGAAATGGCGTTAGAGGTGTCGACGGTGAAAAGTGGTAGAGTCTTTAACTTCAACGATTTCTGAGGGAAATGGCGGTAGAGGCGGAGCTGCAGAAACAATTTCTAAGGAAGATGCGAGGCGGAGCTGCAGAAACGAAGCTGAGGGTTTTAGAAGCAAGGGGAGTAATGGTGGGTGAGGAAATTTTTTTGGTTTAAATTTTAAAAAACATAACTTTCCTGCGGATTTATAATCCGCAGGAAATATTACCTGCGGATTATGTAATCCGCAGGTAATTTACCTGCGGAATAATAATCCGCAGGAAATATTACCTGCGAATTATTAATCCGCAGGTAAATTACTTGCGGATAAAAAATCCGTAGGTAATATTTCCTGCGGATTATTATTCCGCAGGAAAACTCTTATGTATTTTTGAAAAAAATTTGTTAAAAATAATATATTATTTTTAAAATTTTTTGTTCTATTTGTTCTATGCTGTATCTAATATGAGTTGTATTTTTTAAAATTAATTATGCTTGTTTTTATATGAGTTGCATTTTTTAAAAATTTATACAATTTAATATAAGTTGTTTTTGTTAAAAAGATGCATATAAATGGGTAATTATTATATATCACTTTAAAAATTTTAAATATTAATATGTCAACATATATATAATTAGAATCTAGTATTCTACATCAACTGTGCGATTAAATTGTTAAGATCAATATATAAAAAAAATAGGTTGAATATTTGGAATCGTTGGCTATCAACCCCAGCTAAAGATGAGACTTCTCCAGCCTGTCGAATTCGCATTTTATCACAATTTAATTTGTGAAAACTCCAATTTCATCTCGTATATTTATACAAACCATCGATGGAGATCCCAAACCAAATCCAAGCGCAAACCAATTCATTCCTATTATTATTTCCACATTCAGTACCCACATGTTTGCGAACGCCCCCAGATTAATCATTATATTGATTGTTGGACTCGTCTACAATAGCCTGGTCTCCACTAAAGGCAAAATGACACTTGAACCCACTAATTCATACAGCTTTCAAAATTTGAATGTGAAAAAATTGGCTCGCTCATGGCATGGGAATGGGATTTAGTGCTTCTAGATTCGGAAGGTTCTCTTCGAATTAGAGTCTGAACTCTATCGATAAGACCCTAACTCTAGTCCTCTAACTGTGTGGGAAAGGAAGAATGGAATGAGAAAAAGTATAGAGTGCACTCCATGCTGAAGCCATGGAGTTGGTTTTAGGGTTCAAAAACAGGAAAGGAAAAATGAAACATGGAAAAATCACAACGGCAAATGCAAATGAAGAAGGGGAAGGGCTTTTTAAACGTTATAAATTTTTTTATAAAAAAATTATGTAAAACATTTCCTGCGGATTAAAAATCCGCAGGAATAAATACCTGCGAATTTTTAATCCGTAGGAAACTTACCTGCGGAAAAATAATCCGCAGGTAAAGTACCTGCGGATTACAGATCCGCAGGAACTTATTTCCTGCGGATTAAACATCCCCAAGTAACTTTCCTGCGGATTCAAAATCCGCAGGTAATTTTCCTGCGGATTCAAAATCCGTAGGTACTTTACCTGCGGATTCAAAATCCGCAGGTAAAGTACCTACGGATTTTCTATCCGCAGGAAAATCCGCAGTAAATTACCTGCAAAAATTTTCCGCAGGAAAAACCCGCACGTATATTCTCTTTTTTTACTAGTGAACATGAATTTGATAGCATTTTGAAACATAGAATGGTCAAACTCACTAAAAAAATCCCTTACGACGCATAGATATATGTCATTTTAATTATAGTAAAATTGAATAGAATTGGTCAAGTCGTCCTTGTGATCAAGAACGGAATGTCCAACGGAAAAAAAAATTGAATCGGAAAAAGAAGGGGAATGTTCTTGACCTTTGGTTGTTACCACTTCAAATTACATTTTATTTTGGGGAAATGACATTTAAGGATCCGAATTTGATAAAAATTAAGTTCACATTTTAAAACAAACAAACAAAGAAAGATAATTGCTGCTATAAGGGAAACGAATAAAGAAATATATTACATGTGATGAACCCAAATTTTGTGGATTTTTAAAGATTAGTTACATATAAACAATAATATTAACGTTAAATTATTCTTAAATATTAACTTTTCAATATCACCAAGACACCAACAAGGTCTTTGCCAAGTTGCACTTGCATCAATCATGCATGTCGTACAAATTCTCTTGTTGAAAATAATATAATATACAAAGGCCAGCCTGACCATAAACATAAAGCAAGTGTCATATATATGTGAATCCAGAAAGATGATATGGTCATAATATCATGATTATATTTCATGGATTTTCCCAGAAAGGAGATGATGATGATGAATAAAAGGCTCCAGATTCAGAAGAAGGGAAGTAGACAAATGTAATTTCCATATATAAATATATGTATGTATTAATTACTATTGTTATGATAGAATATATCCATGTATCATCAAGCTATATGGAGCATTATATTGGAGCAACATAAGCGTCCTTATAAGTGAAAAAACAAATAAATGGAACTAGCTAGCTAGTCTTGTTCTGTGTTTTGTGGTTAATATGCGTAGATAAATTGCCAGCACGTTTCCTAATCTTGCTAGCTAGTATTATAAAGGTGATGCTCAAAGTCAACATTGAAATTGCTTATTGAAATCTGTTGGACTACTGTTCTTTCTTTAACTCAAAATTCAAAAGTCCCAAAGCACATTGGGAGAATTCGCCTCAATTATTAGGACCAAAATTTCCACCGACTTTCATTAATTCATGTCTCTCCAATGAAATAGTCCCACGCAAGAAAGAAAAATTAAGGGTGGGACCTAGGGTAAAGAATTAATGGAGTGCAGCAAACTGCAATTAATCTCCCAGCAGAATACCGTGAAAGTAACGGAGAGAAACATTTTGGCAAAGAAAAACCTAACAAATTTTTTGAAGAGATTAATCGAACTTGTTTTCGAGTAGAGAAGTGATGGAATTGGTATAAATATGAGACTTTAAGTTGAAGGGTTGATGAAAGATAAGGCCAAGAAGAAGCAGAGAGAAAGAGAGAGAGAAGAGGTTAAGGGGGGTCTCGTCGCAGGAGCGATGACACTGCACCGTTGAATGCTTTGCATTTGCTAGCCAGGGTCATCGCTCTGCGACGAGATGCCCTATAACCTCTCTTTAATCATACCCCTAAATATCTTTTATGTTTCGCAACCTCATTTCATTATTAGTTCATTACCATTGTTTTTGGTTGCCTTATTTTGTTCACACACATATTTTGGTGATCAGAGGCAACTTAGGGTGAAAGACTAGTATACTTAAATTGATGATGATGATTTATGCATACATTCCTGCTTCGTTAATATAGTAACTTCCCCCTAATTGCTTCTGACTTGTTTCTCTGCTCTATCTTGATCATTTTCCATAACCTAAATATCCATTTCTTATTATCAAACCATTTTTTTCGCATGCAGGTCAATCGACAGATCACTTGGATGTGGAATAAGATCAGTTGTTGGCAGAAATCAAAAAGCCTGATTAATTTGGCTCTCGCTTTAATTCCACAGAGGAATGAAGGGTGTCTCAATATATATCGGAGATAATCAGGTTCAACATAATATTTGGTGCCCATGACTTGGAGGTACCTACTTCGTCGTCTCTTCCATTATTAAGAAGCCGTACGAGGAACTTGCCTGTAAATTTCTTGTGGAAATCATACATGTCAGATAATTCCATTCAGCTCTTCTCCAAACTCATCATTGTAAACGACTTGTGTTTTAGTAATGTATGATCAAACCGATCAACATTTATGGAACTGATATTTTATAATACTCAGAGATCAAGTTATTGCAGTTTTAACGCCCTTTTAGTTATTTAGTTGTACTTGTTTTAACTGAACAAGCTTACGATGTTGATAAAGCTCCTTCATTTAACTACGAATCTGAACATAAGTAATTCATGAAGCGACACAATTGCTGACTTGTTCATAAATCTGCCTGATTTCATCTTTACTTTTTTTGGGGGCACAAGGACCGACAACACCCAGATCCAATATCTGGATCAAGATTATTACTTGTTAAATTGCCATTGAGGGACGTATAAATTGATCTGAATCGGGTTAACTTGTGTAAATTTTGTTGAGTTGTTTTTGGAGGATTATACAATGATTTACGTACCCTTTTAAAGTTCTTAGTTCTAACTTATGAGATTTATATACTACCTCCTGTTTTTAATATAAAATTTATTTTATTGCATTAGGAACTTGATCTTATATTAAAAATAAGATGCAGTTCAATTTCAGATTCATTCTACCCCAGAGTTTCATGATCTAGTTGGATCTATACATTTGTCCGTGTGGATGTATAAGGGACCATCCATATTGATTAGGGTTCTTTTTTTAGTTCAGGATATAATCATGTTTCTCATCTGCATTTTAATTGATCCCAATTAATTACATTGATTATTTCTTTTTGCGAACGTATTATTAAATAGTCTTATGAGAGTCATATGAATTATTAATGTATAATTTGTGCGTGGATAATATGCTAATATCTTCGAATTAATACTAATTGTCTAAATCTGCATATAATAATTCTAGCTTTACTATTACGGAATATACGACGATGGAGTTCCTGTGACTAATCTTATTCATCTTTCTCATATGATAGAAACAGGAAGATTAATTAGTATACGTTATAAATTATAATATATATATATATATATAGATATATATAGAGGGACATTTGATAAATAAATCTGTTCCTCTTGGCAGGCTAACATAATAAACACTTTCATGAGACCAAAGCCTCATTTTCTTAACAAGTAGTATTATTCAAACAATGATAAGTAGTAATACATTAGTTACGTTCTTATTTATTTAATGCGTATATATAGCTTGCCAAACTCTTGAAGCACCACATACAATCAATAACCGATTTCAATGTGAGTAATTAAATAACCACGTATATATATACCACTTTTATGAAAAAGTTGGTGTCTCTTTTTTATGATTATCAAATAAAAACATCAAAATCCTTGTCAAGAGCTAGTTATTTCAGTGGCAGTGCCATCTACCATACTTGAATGAGTTCTCTAGTCTGAACCCAGCGCAAATATATTTGTGTGTGCACAGAAGTTTTAACTTGTATAAAATAACTGGTTTAAGTCCAGCGTTCATATGTTTGTATATGCACGTATGTTTGATTTGTATGTAAAAGAACAACCTAGCCCGCATTAAGGGGGAAAAACCATCCTCGCCAGATGAAAAGACATAATGTGACGCAAGGATCAATTCCTTAGTCTTCACCGTTTGTTAATTGCATCCCACGTACAATGACCAAATTTTAGTCCCTTGATTCTATCAGATCGAGATTATATCATAGGACCTTATGACGTTTTTCATACGTAAAATTTGCAATATTAGCAAAGTTGATTCGGATGTTAACAATATGAGCATTTTCTGTTTTTCTCCAACAATATTGATGCTTTTGTCTGCTAGTACGAAGCATCAAGGAAGTGAATACTGAATAGGAAGCTTATAATTTCGCAGCTGCTTCCACATGTGAAACGGAAGAGAAGCTTTCTGAAAACGGCCACCTAACATATTCTACCATCAACTTTCTTTCTCGTTGCTCCTATATTCCAACCCACAAACCCTTCGAAATTTCCGACAACAACTTTCTTAGGCTGCCCTAGCTATGAAATTCGTTGTAGCTTCAAGACAAATCTTTCCATAGATTTTTCTATTTATACATATGTCAACTCTGGCTGAAATATACTTACAATTATTAATCACACTCTTCCTATCCTAGATATTAGCTCCAACCTTTGAGTATAATGTAATATCCAGTTGACTTTTTTTTGAAAAAATTATAAAAATTAAATAAACTAGTTAATTGAAACATGTATTCTAAAAATACTTATATGTATTGTTATATTATATATCATTTTATAAGTTAGATAAATTAGTTTGGAGAAAAATGATAAATATATTACTTAGTTAGCTTTCCTATTCTCAAAAAAATATATCAACTAACTATTATATTAAGGACCGGAGGTAATATAAAAGTTAGTTGATGGGTTTGTTAAAGTCATAAATGTAAAATCTTAATTCACTATGTTATCACATTTATAATTTGTTTTCCAAATTATTTTTACTAATTGTATTTATTAAGAGGGTTTTCACCCATGAAAAGTTTCCAATGCAAAAATGATTAAAGGAGTACACCAACACACACACACACACACTCATATTTCTTACTGATAACTAACTATTAGTTTCTATAATATATGCAAGTAGCTCCTGTATCTAGGATTGTGGAGTAAATTATGACTATAGTGATTATCCTTGTAACTTAGGGTCCTTTGCTTCCCTAGCTTAGTATTCCTATTGGAATATCACCCCGCCTACCACATGCATAAATAATTGCCTGGCCAGGTTATTTGACAAATCACATTATTATTTCTCCCAAGTCCCACCTGTTAGCCGCCACGAATATGATCCATTCACAACTGTCAAATATCAATTAATTAAGAACTGAATACAGATTATTATTTTCCTTTTATTTCAGTGATCAGTTTAGTATATGTTGAGGTTAAATAAGATTTTGACTCCGTGATTCTGTGTGAGAATGCAAATCAGATGCTTTTCTTGCTTTTCCCTCCATATGTCCTTCTGATGTGCCCAAGAGCCACTCCTTCTAGTTCTTAATTATATTACAGATCTAATCAGATGCTTTTCTTGCTCTTCCATCCATATGCCCTTCTGATGTGCCCAAGAGTCACTCCTTCTAGTTCTTAATTACATTACAGATCTATTAACTATTTTATTTATTACGAAAATTAATTGAAAGCAATTAAGTATAGAAAAATTTGCATAGTTTTTCAAAATTACGGCCCCTCATCTTAGGTTATACATGAAAGATTGAAGGATATGTTTAATTTCTACCTAACAGAAAAGAAACAAAGACACTTTTAGAAATGAGTAGAAAAAATATTTCATTAATGCTTATACTGTAGGTTGTAATTAAGGGCGACATGTCTTGTTATAAATAGGAATTGAGGGAGTATCATAAAACACATAAAATTAGCATAGATATTATGTCCAATGTTCAATCTCAAATTCATGCATGCACGTATCTTTATGTTAGGGCCCGGAGAGCTACTGGTTAGCATTGTCGTTTCAAAGAAACACTCCAGCAATTCTTAGTATAAGACTTATTTTAATTTTTAGTTTAATTTTTTAACTAAAATGAGTCTCAGGAATATAATAATTAAAGGTTTGGTAACTTCAATAATCAATACTATATATGACTATTCCAGAAGCTTGAAACTGATTCATGCCCCGAAGATGACGTACATACATATGAACTTTAGTTTGTAACCCAATTCCTTACCTCCTGGAATGAATCCACACCTCACATTGACACCCAAAGGAACAAATACTCTCCCACAAGCTTAAGTGATGTCCATCATTATCATCACAACATTATTATAATAATAACTGTGTTAATTGTATGCGGTGGCTGGCTAGCTAGTAAACATCTTGTCAATCAGCGTGTGTGTGTAGGTAAATTGCTTGAAAGTTTCGTGAGAATGTGGAATATATAAAACGACACTCAAAATTTCAACACCCTCCTCCAGTCTCCAGTTCTTTGCTTGGCCTGTCTCTAGGCAGCTTCGCAGCAATTGAAGAAAGCTGTTATACTTTCTGTATCCCACCAACCCAAAAGGAGAAAAGGGGAAAAACAAAAGTATGTATATATGAGTGTCTCTCTCTCCACACACACCCACACACAGAGATATATACACAAACACATATGGCTGAATTGGGTGGAAGGTGAAGTATGAATCATAAATTGGAAGAAAGAAATGAAGAGGAGAGTGAGGATGTCTTGTCGCAGGAGTGGTGGCACCAGCATACTTACAATAATGTTGCCGGTGCCATCCTCTTGCTCATGATGCCCTTCTTTCTCTTTATTTATCTATTTTTTTTTCTCTTCTTATATATATACATATCATCCACACAGAAACAACAATGTTTTAGTATTTATGGTCGTGGCAGATTCGATCAGCTTGGGTTTTAAACGAGAGGTATGGCACACGGTCTGCTTTTCTACTTTTCTTTTAATTTCTCTGTGTGCGTGTTGGGGGGGGGGGAATATTGTCTTGATCATTTTCTTCATCTGGAATTCAGATTATTAATCATCCTTAGAAAGAGAGAGGTCCATTCGTTAAGTTCCCTTTATCTCATTTCCCAAATGACGCACATCATAACATGGATGTTGTTATGCGATGAATCTCGGTATTAATGAATTTAATTGCACGATTTTGTGTTGTATTGGTAATTTTGGCCTTTAATTTATATCATTGTTAATAAATAAGGGAATATGCTACCTTATATATATTAGGTGATTTTGTTACAAGAAATAATTTGAGAACCCAAAGAGTAACTACAAAGAACTGGAGTGCAAAAATATAGACTATCACTTATTTGGGAGCAAAGAGAAGAGAAAAAACCGAAGGCTCGAAATTCAGTTGGGAACGAACTGGAAGATGGCATCTAGTCGAGAGAAAAAGTGCAAGTTGTAGCCAGCCGGATCCAATGAATTTGTTTGGATGTTTTGATAGCTTGCTATGTGTAGGAGAAGAAATATATGTGTGTGTGTGTGTGTGTGTAAGGCTTTGTTTCATTCGGAAAGAAAAAAGGGACTGAATATATGAACTTGCAGATTCATATAATTCCCCGGGAGGGGCTTTTTTTTTTTTTGAATCAACTTCTTGTATGCTATCGGTTCCTTTTCTTTCTCTAACAGAAGCACAGCTTTTGGGTGACCCATCCAGATTTCCTCCTCATCTTTACCCCTGCAAGAGATCAACGGCCTTTCCATGCTTTCCACCGAGCCTTAATTATATTTTTACTCTCACACTTGGAAGATGGTTGAATCTGTTAGCTAGCCTCTTCACAGTGGCTTCTTCCAGATCCCTGAGCAGTAACTAAACTTCTTTTGTTCCTAGGAGATGTGACCGAAGCCAGAGCCTCTTCAGCCAATCGGGGAGTTTTCTTGATCATTTCTTGCTTGAGTTGCAGTCTTATGTACCCATTATGAAAAATAGATTTCTGATTCTTGAGTTTAAGATTTAGTTGCACTCAGACTGTATGGATTGTTGAAGATTTAGGCGTCTAATGCTACTGAAGTAGAGTAGATTCATCTATGATATTTGCTTCGATTGAACTGAATGTCATTAGTTGCATTGACTGACAATTGTATCGATTGGGATTCATACTAAAGAACTGAATTAAATTGGGCAATGAAGGTGAGGCTGCTTACTCTTAGGGAGATCTCTTCTCTGGAATTCCTGTGCCATCTCATTCATTTTAAATTGAAAAGAAGAAAAACTAAATACAAATAGCATAGAAAATAGTAGTCCAGATTAGAAACTCACATCACCCTCATTGATAATGTTAAGGCATATAGGAATTGGAAATACAAGGGACATGGCTCACTAAGAGATCGGCCTATAGTATCTGCACTATTATGCTACATAATCTTAGCAACATAGAAAATTGATTTGCTTCTAACTACTGAGAAAATTATTATCTGTCATAAACTTTGTGCTAAGTTTCTCATAAGCTTTAAAAACATTATTTTATAACATGTTTTTTTTATTGAAATGAAAAAAAAAAACTTAGCAGTAGAACTTTAATGTATTATTGTCATCCTGTCTGTGTGATGAGTTGGATCTTTATTAAATTATATAGTTTGCATGATGGTTAGAGTGGTTTATTCTGTGGCATCTTGACTATGAATTAAGGGTTTTCTTCAGTTGTAAATCATCAAGGAATTGACAAGTAAAAATTGTGAGTAGCCTATGAAATTTTCTCAATAGCTCTTGAGCTTTTCCTCCTCCTTAATTGAAACGTTCCGATCCATATTTCCCTCTCTTATTACCACAGTTATAATACCACAGAGATAAATATTCTTGCATGCTTTGATTCAATGAATTTGGGCATCATAAGTCAAATATATCATAGGAAGGGAGCCAAAAACCAACATCTCCTCTTCACAACTACGCGGAGATAACCGCCAATCCAGCATTGACACAGTAAGCTTCAAACTTTCCACACATTTTAAGATACACCAATCCAAGTCAAGACAAATTCTTTCTGGATTTTGTTAGGATTGTATGAATTACCATGGCAAATTGAAGCAAGAACCTTAGTTTTGCTTTTTTTTTTTTTAAAAAAAAAGCAATAACCTTGTATGCATGGATCAATATACAATAACTATTCCCCCCCCCATTTTAACTTTTTCACTTGAGATGGATTAATTGATAGTTGATGAGAATATTAAAGTAGGAGTATAGATAACAAGTCTTGATCCCGACAAGTCAGTGATGATGCTTTTTTTACCAATAAAAATGATGGTTATTGAACAGAGGGTTTTTATTATATAATAAGACGATAGCACTTCATTCATTATTAAAGTTGAATCAGTAATCATGCGAATTAGTTTGAATTTTTTATAGCTATTTTCTTGCCAACAATTTTTAGTGCTATATTAATTAATAAATAATTCTATGTTTCTATTTAATGATTATCTTATCGTAATTAAGAATTCAGTATTCTTTCTAATGTGTATACATAAGTGTGTGTGTAGAATCATCACTGTAGTTATAATTCAGTATTTTTCCAAGTCGAATAATCAACCATTTATTTCACAACAATCATTCTTAACCTATTTAAAACAGTATGTAATTATCAAGTGATAGGGTGATACAGGGTATGCATGAGTAGGGATCAAAGAATTCAAACACTCCATCTGTTAACTAAAGAAACTTCATATTATGTTTACTTTCCATATATTTAACAACTTTTTAACTCTATTAATATAATAAATTCTAACCTTTAATTAAAACGTTTTATAATCACCAGTGAGTTTCTGATGAAGTTCCTCTCACCTCCCACTACCTTAGAATTCCAGAACTCTACCTCAATTATTGTTTCAGCTATTGTTTTGTCAGAAATTTAGATGGAATTATATAAATTAAGTAGAAATAGTAATATGCTACTTGTGAAAAGGATTTGATGGTTTTATCTAGCTGGGACCAAGTTGAACTGTCCTGTCTCATAAACAAAATTTCCTTGTTCGATGTAGATAGGAAACTAATAAATGGACCAGACCACTAATATATCAATATATCTTTGGCACCACTGTTGTGGCATGCCGATTAATTTTGACACTCAAGTAAACATGATTAGCATGACTATAATCCAGTCTTCCTTTACTTTTCATTTTTTGGGCTGCCAATAGTCTTAATTATTACTTTTTT
>JANTPZ010013809.1:0-10351 GCA_025593235.1 Vachellia pachyceras
ATGGCCATTATACCGATTCTTAACGAGTTAGATGACTTTTTTTAAGCGTAAAAAAATTAATTGTTATATTTATTACTTTTCTTCATACTAATTTGATGGATTTATAAATTAATATGCATAAATATTTCAGAATATATATATATATATGTTATAGTTAAGTGATTTATTTAACTCTTTTAATAAAATTAAAAATTCAATTGCCTCTTAGATTAAGCATAGGAAATACACCCTTCAATCATTAATATAAGATCTATTTAATTTTTTTAAAAATATTAATAAATCTAACTAACCAATATATTTACTTTTTTTTTTGTTAAACTAATTGATCCAGCTTATAAATTAATATATAATCTAAATATTTTAAAATGTCATAATTAAATAATATATATTTTTTTAATTTCTTAATATAGTCAATTAATTCTTATATTAAAAATTAAAGATAATAATACTTTATTTCGTTTTAATTAAATTATACCATTTTTAAAGAACATGTAGGTGTTTTAATTTTCAAAATACCTTGAACTTTCTTTGAAATAACAATTATCGTCAATTTATTGGAACACATTTAATTTGTTAGACTAGCATCGACCATGCAACAAGTCTTAAAAATGAGTTGCATCGAGGGCCATTGCACCAACCTTCTATAGGTTTTAAGTTATACATTTATACATTTAGGCCATAGTTAACTACCAATAGATAACATTCATATCCAACCGTGTTTCTAATAATATTGCATTCAATAAAAAAAGATACGTATATTTAGAGGGAAAAAAGCTTAAAGGCACAATGAAGTATTGCACAGCTTGCTATCAAACCATTCGTTGAGATTTTATCCTAACACATTGGTGTAGCTAGAAGAAACGGGCCTTCGTGCAGGTTAGGGGAGTTGCCCAAAGAAATCAGTGGGAGATCCAAGTTCACAAGTAGTTGTCCAATTCTCTGACTGGTGTGTTTGGATAATCATTTGGGAGAAATGAGTTTACAGATTTTGAGGTATTTTACGGATTTCAAGATGGTTTTAATGAAATTTAAGATGATTTTTATAGATTTCGAGATGATTTTATATTGGAATGTGTATACCGTTTGGGAAACGGTGTTCCCAAACAATCAAATAGATGCTGCTAAGTCTCCATTTCTTGGAGACTCAGCCTTCCGTCTAAAATTTACCCATATGGATCTCATGTCCCTGCTGCATAGCTAGACCACAGCTCACCCAGACCATAATCTGTTTTTTTCACTCAATCAACATCATTAACATATAATATACAAGTTTGAAGTAAGAAATTTATGAATAATTTCCCATTTAAGTTTTATTTGTAATTCATGAAGCTCCAAAATCATGGTGAAGAAAATTTAATTTGCAGCAAGTAGATTCACTTTCTAGTCTCTCAGGCCTCGGATTAATACGAGTGGCCAATTTTATCCAGTTTGCATAAATGGCATCCACTCAAACCCAGTGCAAGTAAGAAGATAAATCTGCTTCGTTTATCATACTCAAATAAATATAATATGCAAAATATTGAAGAGTTCTACAGAAGCAGCAACTGGGCAGAAAACTGGAAGCGTTCAAGATAACTGAAATGCTAGTGCGAATTGACTGACGTATCCTACAATAGGAGAAACATTAAAAGTTCCCAATGAGCAGGAAGTTCGGAAAACTCAAGCTCTAATACAGAGGCGAAGAGAAACTGAGGAGATAGTATCGATCTCAATGGAGAGCGTTTCTTTTCGATGGCCCTGTTCACCATCATTTCAATACAAAAATACTTACACATACTCACCACCTCGATCGTAAATCACGTTCACCTTGAAAAACTAGTTTATAATGCTAATCCAAACGCGCTATATCTTCTATCTATTACTTGTTTATATCATTTACAATGTTCATCAATGTTTGCAATACTGCAAGTTTAAAAAATTACTCTGTCATTCGATGCATCAGTTCTTCATCAAGAATTTCCTATTATTGCATTGGTCTAACAAGAAATAGGAAATTCAGAAGCCTGGCCAATCACTTGTGTCCAGTTCAGTACACGCAACAACACAATACAGCTTTCTAGCTTATTAGTGATGCCAATGCAATGTGAGATCAACACATATCACATAACTTTTAGCGAATCAAAATTTATTCTGTCCACTGAATTGACGATTGTTGCCCTCACAAAGGCAACAGAATCTCCGATTTTTATATACATTTAAGGGCAGGGAAAGGATCTGAATAGCAGAGGCGAATTAAATTACCTTTACTAAGAAGAGGAAGCAATCTTTATGGCTTTCTGCAATTCCGATTCCAAATCGCTCGCTGGACAATGTGACTTCGTTGGTTCTTTTTGCCCCTTCTCTGCCTTACCGTTCTTTTTGGTTCTCCATCGTTCAAACTCACTAGAGCTCTCACCTGAACGCTGAGGAACTTTCTTCCCAATACCATTACTTTCCACGCGACGATTTCTTCCTGAAACTCCCTTTTTCAACTCATCTAATAATTGCTTCATCTCCCTATTTTCCTTCTCCACGCTCTCCAAGTCTTTTTGTATCGAAAAATACGTGCCCTTCAGCAACTCCAAATCGTCGTCGCCAGAATCGTCCGTACTCTGGTTATTCTTTTTGGCTTCCGTGACCCACTCTAACCCTATCTTGTTTACCTTCAAGGATGGCATTTTCAATCCCATATTCCCAGGAAAATTCAAACCCCACCGCAAATTCAATGATAGGCCTTTGGTCACTGGCATTGCCGTCCTGGCCGTAACAGCAATTCCTGACGAAACACTGGATCTTTTACTATTTCTTGCCACCAAAAACCTCTCAGGGGCGGACCCAATTGTTACATTCGATGGGCCCTCCTCATCTTTTCTCCCACAAGGTTCCAATTTCAATTCCTTCCAATCGGACGAAGAATTTCCGTCTCCCAGCCCATTTAATCCCATTTCACGTCTATCAAGGGACGGTACAGCTGAGGGCTCTCGACAATCAGACGCAGACCTGGTAATCTGATCGGTGATAGGGTCAGAGAAGACGGTTTTAAAGAGAGAGAAATGGCCGAATTGGGGTTTTAGTTGGAGAAAAAAAGTTGGGACGGGGACGTATGACGGAGATAGAGAGAACCTGGCAGAAAATACGAGAGGGGAGTGGCGTGGAGAACCAGAGATACCTAAGCCAGATTTGAGGGAAAGAGAGAGAGGAAGAGAGGTGGTGTTGGTGGCTGTGGGGGTGTAAGAGAGCTTGAGGGATGGACCAGAGTGGAAATTGGTGGAGAGGGAGAAGGAGAAGTCAGAAGCCGAGCTGGTGGTAGTGGCTGCGACGCCAGAAACGAAGGGTTGGTTGAATATGGAGGTGGGTACCTTCGCCGTCATAATTTGCCGGTGTTGATCGTCGTTCAAGGGGTCATCTTGAAACTTGATTGAGAGCTTCATATTTGAAGCCGCCAGATTTCTGAAAATTTTATCTTTTTGCGATGCTTCTAGCTGGAAGGGCGGAGTGGCTGTTTATACAGGAAAGCAGAATAACACGAGCTAACTGTAGAACGAAGGAGAGTGTTCGGATCAACTGCCTCATAGTTTTCACTCATTTTTCAATTTTCAATTTAATTTTTATAATTTTTTTTCAAATCACTCCCTGCATTCTAATCCCAAATGCAAACGTGGGAGTTAAGGTTAGGCTTAACCTATATAGGGTTAACTCAAATGACTACGCGTCACACTAAAAATATCTTATTAATTTTTTAATTAATATTTATAATAATCATAATATCATAAAACATCTAACATTATGCTATTTTATGTTAAAGTTTTTATTGTTATATTATTTATTCATACTCCTCTGATCATGTTTAGAACTCATTTCTAGCATGTTTTTCACGTACTAAGAAAAACCTTAAATTTTGATTAATTTTACCTTATAATTCAATAATTTTTTAATTATATCATTATTTAATATCAATCACAATACATGTGAGTAAAATCAACACGTAGCAAATAAATGTTGAAGTTGTACAATCGTATGCAAAATGTAATGAGATTGTTTATAAATACAATTAAGTAAAACATTATTTCCTACCTCTTATGATAATCCAACTTCTTTCAAGATCGATGCATGTGGCCTTTTTCACCCATGACCTTAACTCTTTCAATGTCGAAAGTTACTTAATATTGGTAAGAATTTTGAGGAAATTGTTTACCCCATGTGCAAAGGGTTGTGATAAAAGCAAGGTTGAAAAAACGGAAGATAATAATTTAAGAATTGGTGAGTCAAATTAGATTTAACTCAAAGTTAGATAGACTATATTAAAATACTAGAATTTAGTATATTATATTTTATTTTAAAAAATTAATAGATGAACCATATAATATTATTTTATTTTATCCATATTTTAAATTTTTAGAGTTTAATTAAATTGCAATGATAAAAACAACTGGGATATAGTGAATTAATTTTATCTTATTTTTTATGAGTAAATTTGTTTAAATAGAAAATAGAGAATTAAATGCTAATTTTGTTACCATATTTTTTCAAAAAAAATTAATGAACACATCCTCTCATTCTGGTTCCATTCTTTCAATGTTTATAGCTTTCAAGTTTTTTTAAAAAATCAAACTAGTTGACCCACTCAACCGGTTTAATTGGGTTAGACGAATCAATACCGGGTTAACCAAGTCTACCTTATCCCTGATTCAAATGGTGAATCGGATTGGATCAATAATCGATTCGCTATTTTTGATGTGGTCTAGTTTTTTTGTTCACTTTGGATAAAAGTGACCAAGAGTTAGTGTGGTTGTTGAAGTAAGATTTTCTATTCAGTCCAATAAGAATGATGAAAGATTTCAATTCAAGAATGGTGGGACTGAACATAAACTCAAGTGAAGAATGATACAAGAGTATATTTATGTGAAAATATTTGTGTGTTGCTTCACACCAAATATCAATTTGATTTTTTAAATTTAAAATATGTATTTTTAATCCTTCATTTTAACGCCGTTAATTTTATTTAACTAAAAATGATGATTCAGCATATTTAAGTAGTAGTTTTGCCATTAAATTGTGATAAAATATGATTAAAATTTAAAATATAAAAATAAATATATTAATGATTGATATTTAAGTATATTTGATATTATTTAATTATATAATGATGATTAAATTGAAATTTTTCATTAATTAAAACTAATAGCGTTAAGACTCAAAATTAAATATATACTTTAATCGTATATTTATTTATATGGGATGGGGAATCTCGCAAAAAACTCAAGCTGAAAAAGGTAACCTTTTTCATTAATTAATTAATAGATATTAAATTTAATAAGGTGATGTGACGAGGAGATGAGCGAAAGAAAGCAAGATAATTCTACTTATAAATGACTTTACTAGTAATTTCAAGTGTAATATTCTAATATATTTTTTTACAATGTAAGATTTCAATAATTTGTTTTCAGTTTGCAGTGGACTGGTAAATAAATCTGCCCTCTTACATAGGTTTTAACTTAATTAAAAGGATCTACTATTTTTCATCAACACGGGAGATCAATTTTTTAATACATGAAATGTACCTTTTGTTCTTACTTTTTAAAATTTAAAAATTGAAAAGCATATAGTAATAAATATGGGTGTGCATAAATCAGATCAGACACAGTTAATCATCAACCTGAAGTTAACATTTGATCCAAACAAAAAGCTGTAGGAGATTGAATCACCATTAGTTAATTGTTCATGTTCTAAGTCATTTACGCTATTAAATCCGCACATTTAAACGTTTCCCAATAAGAATGAGTTATCTGTAAATCCAATCTGAGTAAATCAATCGTCGTACTGGAGAGACATCATTTATGAAAGGATGATAGTGTAGACAGAAACACCTACAAAATGAAAATTAACTGGAGTCGTGTCCAATGACACTGTTCTTAAGAGCTATTCCGCAACCACCGGCTAAGCAAAATGTGGCACTTCCCAGGATTAAACGGATTCTTCCTGCAATACAGGGTGGGCAGAACAGCAAAAAGTATAACTCAGCAAGTAAATAATCTATCAGAGGAGAAGGAAGAGAAGTGTTAAAAAACCCTATTTTTTTCACGTGTATATTTCTGTATTGCCCCCTTATTGCGTCCTTTTAATTATCAAAACTGTTCAGCAAATCCCTCGCAAAAACGCGTCAGACCTCTGTCATCAAAATAGTCTTAAATGCCTTCATAATAGACTTAAATTTCAAAAACCGCCATCAGAGAAAAATGTGTCAGAACCTTATTCGTGTACGTTTCTCTTTTCAAACCTTCATAATAGTCAAATGCTATCAAATCAATTTCAATTTACGTTGTTTTTCCAATAAACATAAATGCTAACACAAATGCTTTTAAAGTGCCATCAACCAAATCAATTTCAATTTACGTTGATTTTCCAATAAACATAAATGGCATTAACACAAATGCTTTTAAAGTGCCATACGTTGCATTTTAAATGTTGATATTAAATAGACATCTATTCATGTCTTTTCAAAACTTGATTGACAATGCTATTAAATATCGGGTCCGTTTGGATAAGTGGTGGAAAAAGTGATTTTTTTGTAGAAGTTATTTTGGAAAAGGAATTCTGAGTAAAAGTTAAAAGTGTAACGTGATTTATGTTTGGATTAGCGTTTGAAAAGTGACTTTTCTTGAAAAGTAGAAACTGTTTGGATAAACGTTGGAGAAGTGATTTTTAATGATAAATTAGTTAAAATGACATAAATATCATTAAATTTCATACATTCATATATATATATATTATTTTAACTATTTATGATAATTTTAAAAATAAAAAGAATGATAAAAAGTAAAAAAAAATGGAGTAAATAAAAATATATGTAAATTAAATATTATGAAAAAAATTAAACCCACGTACCAAAGCTGCATCCCCAAGTTTAATTGCTGGTTCAACATTGTCTCGCCCATATCTGTTATTAAAAAAACAGAGATCTTCTATAAGAAATCTTCTATTGGTTTACTTTGACATGATATAACTGGGGAAAATAAATTAAAAACACATGATGGAAAAAGAAAGACGTGAATTAATCATTCCTATAAACAAAACAAAAGAAAACATACAATGGAAGATCGAATTTGAATAATCTCAGACGAATGGCCTTCGTTACCTTGCGACCCACAAATGGTCGAGGAAAGACAAGGTCTTCATAGACACAATTCTCAGCAATAAGGTCCGCAACAGAATCCACATCATGGTTGTTGATTCTTTCATAGAAATCCCTCACAACCTCCAAAGCCGAACTCACCACCCTAAAGCTCTCATCAATGTTGGTTGTCGTCGTCATTGGTGATGCAACTGTAATCGACTGGTTCTCACCATTTTTCAGGAGAATCATCCATTTCTTCCTTCTCTCTTCAATATTCGGGTAAGCAAGACGAGGAGCAAAAGGAGCTACTGTAGAAGAAGATGGGATTTTGGCGGTATTTAGTGGCAAATATGACGAAGAAAAGGTCGACGCAGCGATGGCGGAAACTGAGTTCATAATATTATGTAGCTTTGTGAATTTGTTGATTCTTGAAAGAGCGAAGATGGAAATAACTGCTCGTTAATGTTGCAACAGCAACAACCTAAGCCAGAAGCTGCTCCACCGTGACCCTTTCTTACTTATGGGCAAAAGCTACTTTTCTTGAAGAAGTCATTTTTTGTGAACGCTGAACCAAACGGATCAAACTGAACCCACCGTGCTTTTAGGTCCAAAAAGGACTTCTACCCCCTGCTGCCGCTGAACCAAACGGAGCCATTAAAGGGTAAGTGGCATACAGATTCAAAAGTAGGTGTCACCAATAACCATAAATTAACAAAGCCTTACAAGTTACAACATGCTAGAGCAAGTGTTTGGTTAAAGACCATGGAAACTATGAGGTAGATGACATAAAAAAAATTATAAGATGCAATTAAAAATAAATTTTTGTTATAAATATTATTACATGGATATTTACGTCTCCCATTATTTTCAATTATATTTGTATCTCCTTATTCATGTAATAGTAATTTAGTTTGACTTTGTAAATTTATGTATATAAATACCCAACATCCATCATCATTCCTCTCATCTCTCTTTTTTCACATCACGTGCCCCTTTTTCCCTTCCTCCTCGTCTTCTCTCTCAAATTTATAACAATTTTAAATTTTTAAAGTAAATTAGAAATTAATGTAAATCATAGGGACCGGATTTTTAATTTCCCCAAGTCCCAGGGGGGAGAAAAAGAGAGCTGCGGAGGGCGAATACTCAAAACCTGAACTAAGCCCTTCATCGTTGCAGAGACCAGAGCTGCTCAGTATTTCGGGAACATTTACAAAATTTGAACTTTGAATTCGGTGCTTGGAAGATAATAGCAGCAAATAATCAGAGATGGCTGCCATTGCTAGTGTAAACAGAAAGAAACTCATAGTCACGGCTCTCTGCAAACATCTTTCTTTAAATCCAGTAAGTCGAAGTTCACTGTTTTAATCTGCTAATTTCAGTCTGCTTTCATTGCAATCGACGGATCCAAAATCCCATTTCAAATTCGTATTTTTCGTTTTCCAACGGGTCTCACCTGGTCCTCCTAGATTTACCAGAGTATAGAAACCTTTTCCATCTCAAGGACTTTGCGCTATAGTAGTTGATTACTTGTCTAATAACTGGCAATATGAAAAGTTATTAATTGCATATGAGCACACTTTCAAAAAACCATTTGGGGTTGCTTCAATGGGCAGAAGCAATTAGGTGTAATCAACAGGGTCTCACTGAGATGCATCTGTACGCTATTGCGCATTTTCATTGATTTGCTTTTCTTTGAGGAAATCTTGATAGGCAAGCAGGATTTTTATTTATGACTGAAGTCCTAAGAAGATCATAATATCGTTTTTTTCAACTGCTAATTTTGCTCCAATTGAAGATCAGAATATTTTTTACCTGCCAAGTTTGCCCCAATGTCTGTCTCTGTGTGTGTGAGGAATTCACGGGTCGTAAACGATGCAACTTGTTGATGTGGAGGTTAGTGCAACGCCCAAGCCCTAATCTAATTTTGCATTATATTATATTGAAATAAAAAAGATTTAAAAATGACCATATTTATGAACATATATCCCTTATCGAAGTTCAGGACTTAGTTATTGTATTCTTTGGTCATTGTCTTCACTGTACAGCTGTAAACTAACACAATTGACTGCTAGCTAGCAAAACATTGCTCAAAATTAGATATTTGGATTCCAGCTGGGGAGTAGAAATATTAACTAGTTTTTCTCTTCCCAAATTTCCTGCTTTATATTTCAATGCAGAACGTTAGTCCAGCCGATGGTTTAGAAAGTGATGTCAAGAGTCTCTACTTAAACATCTCAAAGGCATCAGGAGATGGGTGCAATGACAGGAACGAGGTAAATGGTTTTTCCTGCATTTACTGATTGCTGAACTATTTATAGTGGATTCTCTAGTGCTGATCAATGATAAATTTGGCTTTGGGCTTTGATGTCTGTGGCATATATAAAGTTGCTTATGCAAGTCAATAGGCCATTAATGTCATTAGTATTTATTGCTTACCTTTCTCTTGCCTCTCTTTCCTTCTTGCCATCGCTTGGTTACAGTGAAGCACCTTTTTTGTCAGAAACATGTATGGTTTTTGAGTCTTGATATCCAGTATCGGATGTGAATCTAAATTGTAATATACTTCCCAGAAGGTTATGCTTGGCACCTTGTTTAATTTGATTTCTTACCCTTAATACGTTTTTCACTTGCAGGTGATGAAGTGGGTAGCATTTGCAGAATCTTTCCCTGAAACCCCTGAAGCCTCTTTTGAGGTTCTCAAGGGTTTAAATGACGAACTCTCTGAAAAGTCTGTGCTTTTAGGCAATGGTTTGAAACTGTCTGAAGCTGATGTTATAGTTTTTTCTGCTGTTCATTCTTCCCTGGTATGCATCATGCCAACCTCATCATACTTTGATTTGAGAGATTGAGAGAGAGTGAGAAGATGACTCCCTCCCCCTATACCCTAAAATTGGTTGGTCAGGCATTTCTTTGTCTTTCTAGCCCTCACTAAAAGAAAGGAACTGATACTGGCACAATAATGGAGAAATTCAGCATGGAAAAAAGTTGCTTGTGTCTTGAGTGCTGAAGTTGAAATCTAACCAAGTTTTAATGGATGCTTATTGCCAGACCACCCTTTCAGAGACAAACAGAGAAAACCTGCCACATGCGTTGAGATGGATGGATTACATTCAGGTATATTCTATAATTTAAGTTTGGCTATGTCTGTTGCCACTCGCATGTTATCCTTTATGTTCTTGATTAAATGTTATTCTTTTCAGCACAAGGAGGATTTTGGAGATTTATTTGAGAAAATATTGGTGCGGGTGCCTGAATTTG
>JANTPZ010013813.1:0-10141 GCA_025593235.1 Vachellia pachyceras
TTACGTGCACAGTTGGAAAGAAGTTCTTCCCAAACACGCACTATATAAATCAAATGCTTAAATCATTATAAAGGTATTAGAATTACATCATCTTCCTATTACTAAGCTTCGATTCTCTCTCACCGATTTCTGGAAGTCGCGCTGGCCAATCTTCTCTCCCGAAGATTGAGCAGTTCATGTTTCCAGACTTCCCAGCGAAACCCTAACCGATCTCTCTTCGTTTCAATCCTCAACAACGAAAACGAAGAAATGGTGGAAGCTGATGTAAAGTATTATTTAATTACTTTTGATCTTTTGTTTACGAGGAAGATATGATGAATGCTAAGTTAAAGAGTATAAATACCAAGCTTTGCTTCATTATTCCAAAAACAAAAGATTTATTCCCACTCAGACATATAATAGCATTAGGTTCCCTAATTGATAGTGATAGAGATGCAATAAACTGTTTAAATTTGGACTAAGTTCAAGGAAATAATTATGAACAACAAATGTTAAAAGGGAACATGTTTAGGTGCTCATCAAAATGGTCCCCCACCCATCTAATTTGAGCCATCCATGTATGATCAAGACGGTCCATGTTTATTTTTATTTTTTAATGAAATAATTATTTTAATGAATATGGAATTTAAATTTAATCTCTTGATTATCATATTATCAAATAATGAGTTTGTTAATTAAAAAATTGATGATTTGAAAAAATAAATTTGTATGGTCCATAATCAGATCTAGACACTCCAAATCTGATAGCAGATGAAAAGGATGAATGTATCAAAAGGCTGGAACGTGAACCCAAAATATGAGAAGCAATAGAAAAGGGAAATAATACAAACTAAGATAAAAAATACTTTTAATACTTAAAATTTACATCAAGTTTCAATTTAATTCTTTAAATTTAAAATATACATTTTTTAGTCCTTTTACTTAACACCGTTAGCTTCATTTAAAGAAAAATGTTGATCTAACAAGTCTAAACGGTGATTTGTAGTTAAGTAATAACAAAACATGATTCAATTTTCAAACATAAAAATGATTTATATTAAATTATTAAAATTTAAGTATATTTTATCGGTATTTAATTTTAAAATCATTATTTAAATTTAATGAGTGAGCCTTTTTAATTAAATTTAATGAATAAACCTTTTTCAATGAAAGTCACCCTCTTTTCAATTAAAAGAGGGTGGGAATTGGCAAGCATGAAGGGTAACAACATAGAGAATATGTGGGGTCTCATTCAAACGGCCATGGAATCTAAACGATGGCTTTCAATCCTTCTTTTTTCTAAATATAAAACGGCATGTCATCGCAAATATCACATTCTTCTTTATCAATTAATCTCTAACCACAAAAAAGACATATATGAAGTTAATTGCATATTTTAATATATTATCCTTTTATATTAGATCTGAGGGTTATATAAAAGCTGGAATAATCTTTGTAATTGAAGATGAAGATAAGAAGACATCCAAGAAAAAGAGAAGGAATAAAGTTGAAAGCACTATATGGACCTATCCTAATGTAAGTTTACCTTTTATTTTTTTATTTTTTTTTTAGTATAAACCATCCAGTATCCTGGGTTCATTGCCCGCCCCAGACTAATCCGGACCCCCCGGAAAGAGACTTTACGGTGGTAGCGAGATACCGATGGGACAATTCCTATTTGAGGTTACGTTAATTATCGCGGCTGTCACTCCCCAGGGTTCAAACCCTCGCCCTGAGGAATGCTGGTAGTAGCCCTTGCCAACTCTACCAAGCGCTCATTGGTAAGTTGACCTTTTACAAGGTATTCCTTTTCAACTATTGATAATTTTTATCAATTTTTCATAATTTTGTCAAGTGCGGGTATTATGTTGTCCCATACATGCATGAGATCGTGACAACTGGAGTTAACGTTAATCTCGAAAAGGTAAGTGACACCGAACAAGTTCAGTTAAGTTAAAATTAGAGTTAGTTATTTTGATATATATATATATATACACACACACACATATAACGTAGCAACACTTTCCCCCTCCATTTTCGATCATTTTCTCCTCCATTCACTGCTGTCATCATTACTGTACGTATTATCATTTTTGTTTGCAGTTTTTCATCGTTTTTGTTTTATTTCTTTTTTTATTTTGTTGATTGGAATATGAAACAGATTGTTTGGGTAATTTTTATTTGAGTTTAAAACATTATTTTGACATTTTATTGGTTGGTTAAAACATTGAATGTAGTTTATGAGATTTTTGGGTCATTTGGTATTTGAGAGTGATTTGTCAGCCTCTGAAGTTTCAATATCAGCAACATTTTTTGTCAATAATGTTTGGGGTTAAATGAGTTAAGAAATACTTCATAAAATTCAGGAATCAGGATAAAATCTGGAATTAAAAATTAAATATGCATTTTTTTCCTTACATGATAAAATATTCCTCACCATAAAATGCTAAGGATATATTTGGTAAAGCGTTTTTAATTGGAAAAGTAGCTTATGCATTCTATCAAAAAGCACTGTTTACAGTTATATTTTATTAGTATTTGAATACAAAATCACCATTTTCATTTGATAAGTCATCATTTTTTATTAAAAAAAATAACATAGTTAAGAGAAAAGGAATAAAAGTTCTTTTCTTAAAAAAAAATTTAGGTATATAATTGAAATTTAATGTAAATTTAAATATAAATATTGCAATATGTATTATTTATATCAAAATGCATTAAATTTAATGAAAATTTTATTTTCCCCTAAAATTATTGCAATATAAATATATATATGTATTATTTAATTATATTCATATTATTTTATGTCATTTCTATCAAAACTTATTCTCAAACAGTTATTAAAACAAGTTTTCTTTTTTTATAAAAAAGTTATTTCTATCACCGTTTATCGGAATATAAATAACATTGCATCATCTAAATTTTACCTAAAATTTATTTTCTAAAAATCATTCTGCCTAAAAATTATTTTTACCACTACTTATTTAAATCCACCCTAAAAAGATAGAATTATCTTATTCATCTTCTTGGTCATGTCAAGTTTCGGGGGGCATCATCGTTGGTCATTGAAATTAGTGTGAAGCGGCCCATCGAGCATGTGATCCCAACTCCACTGGCCATCGATCCGCTGCGTTTCCAACTTACCCACCGCTCCTTTTTAAAAAGACAAAAAAAAAAAAGATCACAATCAATTTCCAGCACATTGCTATCAACGGCTTTGATGTAGCGAGACCATTAGTTACTAATAATGTAATGAATCAATATTTAGATTTTTATTAAAAGATATGATTATATTTAATGTCCAACAATACTTTAAAAATTGTATGAAATAAGATAATATGTGTTTAAAAAAGTTCAAATTAATGCATTGTTGCCAATTAGGGTTGAGTAAAATGACTATGGCCCATTGAGCCCGCCTGAACCTCGGAAAAAATCCTTGGATTTTAGCTTGCCCGTTGTTGGCCCCTAACGGTTACAGGCATGCCTACAGGCTACCAGTACTTGCCCATTTATTTTTTCTTAAAAAATCTCTTATGATCCATTTCCAATATTCCCTTTCCCTTTTATTCTCTGTTTGTCCGTCAATTACCCTAGCCTCCATTCCGCCACATCTTCTGTTCTGTCTTCTGAGAGAACTCTGTTCAACGCCTCGATAGTTATGTCAACGACCACCTACACGTCGCACAGCACCATGGCTCTAATCTTCTTCACTTGAGGCTAAGATCGACTTCATCTTCATGTTCGCCATCCGTCGCTCTGCTCTTTGTCTTTGCTTTTACCGTAACTGCTTGGAGGAGAACAGTGACATTGTCGATTGGCACATAAGCATTGTACGGACAATTGGAAGCATCGACAGCAACAATGTCGATTGGCATATCCATCAATGAGCTTAAGCTCTGCGTTAATTCCAAAGATCAGGACTTCCAATGGCACATAAGCACTGTGCAAAAGTGGGTGAGCTCTACAATCACTTATGAGAACACCTGTACTGAGCCATCGATGGATTCGACGGAAGGGCTTTGAACGGAATGATTTTATAAGAACCACAATGCTTCATGTTGCTCAAGTACTATTAATGCTCTTTCTCTCATCAATCATAACACCTCTAAACACTGATCTTGAAAAAAAAATTGTTGATGATCTATGTTTGTGAGTGCATGTGGAATCGTTCATGGATTGAATCTATAGTTCTATGTGTGAATTGATCCATATGGTTATTGAGAATTTTCCCATCAGTGAGCTGTGAGATGGTTGTATTTCTTTGTTTTTGTCAAAGAAAAAATTGGTTTGTTTTTTGGCAACTTGAACGGGTTGCCCATTACCCACTTAAAGCCCACCAATTTATGTTTAGCTCATTTAAAATTGTTTAAATGGATTGAGGCATGGGTACGGGCTAGTCCATACGCGTGAAACTTTAAACGGGCGTGCGATGGGTTAGAGCACGGGCTGTCCAATCGACTAATTGCTCAACCCTATTGCCAATGATATTTTAGTATGATAAAAGGGGTTAATCAATCACAATGTGATAAACCTAGATTTGGATTCCTTGTGAGATATGTATATACTTTTAATACCTGACAATGCCTCAAATAAATGCCTTCAATAGGATGATCTATGTGCTTAGAAAAAAAGTCTTAATGCATTGTTGTCAACTGTGTTTGATCTAACGGAAGAAGTTAGTCTATCATAATATAGCAAACATAGATTTGAATTTCCATAGAGAGAAGTGACCACATTTTGAATGAGAGTTTCTCAAACAAGATTTCCCCTAATAGGATAATATGCGCTTAAAAAAAGTCCCAACACATTGTTGTCAAAGAGATTTACTCTAACAGAAGGATTTTATCATTCAAGGGAATTTGCACATTATGGAATGTTATTTGCATATCAAGAAAGTTCATTTACATATGAAGCAATGTCACTTGCATAGTAAGAAATTTGCACATTAGGGAAGGTCATTTGCATATTACTAAAATGATTCACATCTTGAGAAGGTCATTTGCATGTTGAGAATGTCAATTACAAATTGTAGAAGGTTATTAGTTAGGGAAATTGGATCGAAGACTTGCATTTTGGTGATTTGCACATAAAAGTTCATTTGGTATTAGGGAATGTGACTTGCACATCGCATAGAAGACTTGCATTTTGGTGATTTGCACATAAAAGAAGGTCATTTGCATATTAGGGAAAGTGACATGCATATTAAACATTAAGGGTATTTTGATCCTTTTCCCCCTCACACTTATTGACACTCAAGGACCTAAATGCTTCATAACCTATTCCCTAATTAATTTTTCAAATGGGATTTATCCCCAATTTCCCTTTTATTTATTTACATGATTATGTTATTTGTAAGGTCTCCTTAATTAAATGCAACTATTGTAACGAAGGGAAGAAATACAATATAATAGGCAAGTTTTAGCACTTAAATGATAAAATGCAACCTAAACTCAGTGGATGGAAGAAACAATCTCTATCCCAGGTTAATTCTGGTACTATCAGTTTAAAATCAGATGACTATTTTCAATATGCAACACTCAGACATATCAATGAGGGTAAGAAACCAGATGAAAGAATTCAGAGGGATTTCCTATGAAATAGTAAGGATGGAAAAAGGAATTAATGCATGTGATTAGTTGGGAGATACTGAGTACAACAAAGAAGAGGGAAGGTTATGGTTTGAACTTTGAAGGATATTGGTTTTATAAATGGTGCTCTATTGGCCAAACCAGAGAGCTTGTGCTCCCAGGTGCTGAAAGGGAAATATGAAAGAAGAACGAATTTAAATGAGTGTGTATTGAAGGAATTAGATTCAGAAATATGGAAGAATGTTGCAAGGATATAGCCCTTTTTGGTTATTGGAACGCATTGGGAGATGGAAAGAAGGTGGAGTTTTTGAAAGATAAGTGGACAGGCAATGGTAAAACGTTACTTGATAAATGTGAACCAGAGCTCGATGAGGAGGTATATGATTGTACAGTGAGCGAGATGATAAATGCAAGTGATGAGTGGGATCTTCAGAAATTTAACAGATTAGCTGCTGGGGATGAATGCAGGCTTATAATTGTGATGTCGCCACCAAGAGATGAATTAGGGGAAGATAGAATCAAATGGGGTGCTAACTTAAAATGTGACTAAGCTATAAGTGCACAGTTAAGAGATTGTGCTGTGGCATCAAGTGTTTGGCAGTAAAGGGTCTTGGAAACAAGTTAGGCTTCACTCTTAACAAGTCTGCCCTATTTTATAAGATCTAAAATTCTTGATTCAACCTGACCTGTGGTATGTTACAGTTGTTTTTTGGAATGTGTAACTGGCATGACCTAAAGCTTACTAGAAAACCTACATTTTGAAAGGTAGGCTAATTGGCCAAAGACATTGAATTTAAACATGCCAAAAAAGGCCAAAATTATATAAATTAATCTAAATTAGTCAAAATAAAACACTAAAAATATGATATAAAAATATTTACATATTCAAATCATCAATATAACATATAAAACCTCTCTACCAATCACTGTTCATAAGCAAACTTTGACAAAAAAAAATCATCAATCTATACATATGCTTGAGTCTCCGTGTACGTTTGAAGGGTGTGGCTTGCTTGAGTCACATAGTCAGTCTGCAGCTTTTCAACTTTGCATTTCAAATTTGAAATCCCTGCACAACTTTGCTTGAGTCACATCGTACGTCTGCTCCCATTTTTTTATTGATTAGCTTTAAAGATCTTAGAGACATTTGCCCGCCGAAACTTCCATCTCCAACAATACCCCGTTAACGCTCTGGCGTGTCTGAACGAACAGTAGGCTTCTCTGGTTTGCCATCGACCCACTTGGAGAGGAGGAAATGGACCTTCTCGCGAGAGAGGGCTTCAGATCTGTGAGGTTCCTTGAGGCAATTCCGGACGAGATTGGCGCTAATGTTGGAGTAGGTGATGTAGGTCATCCCGGTCGCTCTCCAGAACGGCACTAGCATTCGACGCCATTCTTCTCTTCTGATTGTCTTTCGCAACACATTCAGCTCTCTCTCCTAAAGCGCTCCCATTTTCAAACAGACATATCTCATCACAGAAGTCTCCCTCCTCTCTCCCATTTCAAATGCCAAAACTGTTCTTACATTTCAAATGCCAAAACTGTTCCTTTCTCTCTCTCTACTCTGAGATTCTTCTCTGGGCTCAGTGCGCCACTCACAAGCTAAATAGAGATTCCCGGTTTGTAGTTCTTTCTTGCTTTGCATTTGTAGTTCTTTCTTTCTTGCTTTGCATTTGTAGATTCTTCTCTGGCTCAGTTCTTTCTTGATGCTTTGCATTTGTTTTGCTTTCTAGCTTTTAATCTTATGAGCTCTCCAAGTACTTCAGCACAGAACCACTCACAGTCGAGGATTAGAAACCCCAAAGCATCAAAGTAAATAACCTCTCCAATGTGATGAAGAAAGGTAGCAATAGCTCGCCTTCTCATTTCCACTCTATCTTTGTTATCGTGTCGCGATCGGATTCTCAGAGCAGGAACCTTAACTTGGCATAGGCTGTCAAATTCTTTCCACTTCATTGCTGGCTTGTTGTAGTTCTCTGATCTCCAGTCTGACAAGAGCTGTATAAAATCATTGCATAGCTGGTAAACTTGGGGGACTCTTTGGAGAATTGTCTTGCAGGTGTTTCGGATGTTATGAGTGAGTTTGCTGACCGAAGCCGATGATCTTGCATCAACAGTGAACACAGTTGGGTAGAAATCAACGAAGCCTTGAAATTTGTCTCTCAATCTCTGTATTGAATTCATGGTGAGCTGCAAATCCTGTGCTGGTTGGTTGATTTTATCGAAATGTGTAAGGACAGCAGCTACGCTCGGTAGAGTGCATTGTTGAACAGCCCTTTTGGAGTTGGAGACAATGAAACGGAGCCAATATTCAAGGTCTTCTTCAATCTCTCCTGTACTTTTCGGTTCTCTGTTGCTCGGCTTCCTGTATAAACTTGATATGATGATGAAGAATGAAGCAGTTCCATGCCCGGGAAACATAAGATCATGGATGGAGAAAAATTCATGCTGGCTAGCAAGATTCATTCCTACTGTTTTCACCGCCTGCTCCACCGGGTTAACTATAGTGCGAACTTGATCCAAGTATGGAAGTGCTGAAGCTGAGAAGTTCTGTGAAATTGAATGACAAAGTGTGGTTTTACCTGCAAAAATGCAAATGAGGATCAAAACAAAACTACACAGGTCATGTTCGTTCATTAGTTTGTGTCGATATATCTACTTCATGTCATTGATACTTACCTGCATATTCTTGCCCACAGAAGAATACTCTACAACTCTTGGGCTCTGTCAATGGCATGTCCATGAGCAAATCCATTTCTGGTTCTGTCTTGTCATTCTGACCTCACCTAAGCTTGAATCTCAACTTAAACTTGAGGCAAAGCTCCATGATTTAGAGGTAACCTTTCTTGCTCCTGCCTTGTGGGTTGATGGGTTGTGAAGATTATGGTTTATATTCTAAAGGTCCATTTGTTTATCTTTCTGAAAGCAAATGTCGCCCATAAATTTTTCAACATAAAAAATGTAATTATCAAGTTGTTTATAAAGTAGTTTGTTCCACGCATTACTTAACTACTTTCTTCAACATTGTATCTATGGCCTAAGCAGTAAGCTTCCATAAAGTAGTTTGTTCCACTGCATTTTCTGTCATTTAGTTTCTTTCAAAACCACAAGAAGTTCCTGGTTCCAATTGCTGCTTAAGATGATTTTTAGTTTAGGATAGAACAAAGGCAGTGCTTTTGGTCCCATAATGTGTGTCAAGATGGAATTTTTGAGATTTTGGGTTTACCACTTTACTTCTATTTTAAAAAGGGTATGTTTGTTAGGCTTTGCATCCAAACTTTTGAACATGTCTAAATAAGTAAAGTTTTTTGCAGAAGGGAGTGTGATCATACTGAAGCTGAAAGAGCTCAGCATATTAAACAAATACATGACCCTCAGGAACATATTCAATAAAAGGATAGGCATCTTGTTGAGTTGCAGGAACAAGTATGCCTAATTGACTGTTTTTCTATGGAAATGTTTGCCTAATGTTTTGTGTTTTACCTTTTCCAGTACCCATTTAAATTTACATATTTGCATTCTGCTCATTAAAAATATTCAATACCTGTTATTGAGTGCTTGCTTTAGCTCTTAAATATGTATTTTATGTATTTTATTTATCATCGTTATTCAAACCAGGATGAAATTTGTTTAGTGGTTGATCACAGGAGGATCCTGGTTTCCGTTTAGCTCATCAATTGATTGAAAGGGCATTGACCATTCCTGGAGCTACAGTTCATTGGTATAATAAGCCAGGTGAAATTCTGCTAATGTAATTGATGTTATGTCGGTGGCTTAGTCACTTATTTCAAATAACCATTGTCATGTTGTGTTAGAAATGAGAAGCCAAAGAAAGATGGGACATATAACCATTGTGGGGCCTTCCCTCAGCAGTATTGAAAGAAGTCTTGCCATAACGGTTGAAGGAAAGAGATTAGATGAGAAAACTGCAGGTTTGTGGCTCAAATTTCTCTTTTCATAGGCCTTGTCTATGTACTTCTTGACTTTTTATGGCTATGGTCCAGAATATGGTGTTGTCAATCTTATTTTCCTTTATCATCTCATGCATTAATTTAATAGTTCGAATATGTACTTCATATTTATATAATATGCTTAGCATCTCCAGTATTTGTCAGAAATAAAAACATATGATATCTCCAGTATTACATATCATTGGAAAGCTCATGGTTAAAATTATTTCGCAGCTTCAATTCTCTGTAGTCTCGCAGAAGAAATAGAGCTTATTGGAGCTTTACACACACCTGCATACGAAAGTTAAAAAAAAAAATTAATTAAACATCCATAGTGAACCAGTTAAGATAGAAAAGTAGATGATCAGAAGAAGGTAGCCATGATGAAAAGGTATGGAGTAGTTAGAGTTTTTGACGGGTATATAAAGAGAAAAGAGAAAAGGTCTTGGCAGAGATTGTGATTGTAGTTTGTGTATTCTGTATTCAGGCCATTTTGTTCAGATAGTAGTGCTGGTTAAACAAAACATCATAATTAATATTAATTTATTCTAAGAAAATTGTAATATTTGGATAATTACTGATATCATTAAATATTACGGGTGATTGTATACTTATATAAAATGA